>JAKMWQ010000029.1:0-247340 GCA_025328335.1 Colletotrichum sp. SAR 10_65
TTATTTATTTTAATTTTTTTTTTTTAAAAAAAAAAAAAAAATTTTTTTTTTTTTTTTTTTAAAAATAAATAATTTTTTATTTTTTTTTTTTTTTTTTTTTTTTTTTTTTTTTTTTTTTTATAAGGTTTCATCTGAAGACGCCATCCGATTTCACTTAGCTTCCAGAAGTGCATATGCCAGTGATAAAAAGACGGATGCTCCCTGTTACAAAGTGTCGTCAGATGAACTGGACTCCCTGCCATCTGTCGCCGCCACTAGAGTCGCGAACGTCCCTGGGCCAGTGTGCCAAGAGAGACTTCGCATGCCGCCTACCAAAAATGAAGGGATCAAACCAGTGAGAAGGTTCGTACCTCATAGGGCTATGCGGGAAGGGATGGAATAGCAGTTGCTGAAAACCGTCAGTTTGTTGGATCGGCAGGTAGTCGAGAACCTGCAGGAGGTAAAATCAGCAGCTTGTAAACGGCAGTTGCTGAAAACTCACTCCACTACAAGATCCGCTTGCCCTGCCCCGTCTGAGGTGCGCCTGTATTATGTTCCTGCGGTTGCGCTTTGATTGGAACACCTTAACCAGAGCACCTTTCCAATTTATCCAGCCAAGGCAATTATCACCAGCCAGACTTGATAGCTCGGGGGTCAAAATCACCAATAACGGTACAACTTGCGCGGCGGAGTCTTGGCTTCTGGTAGGGGGCGGAGGACTTGGAGGTTATCCTTCGCAATACCATGGATACGGCGGCGATAATGCCCTCGCTTCAAGTCGGGGGCTTTCAGCCGCCTCCCTTATCCAGAAAACATCTGCCTCGCTTTAATGCACTCGAGTGGGTTGCCCGGCGAAGCGTGAATAGAATCGGAAAGGGAAGCATTAGCGCCGCAGGTGAGGGTACGGGTGAGAGTCTGGGGAAGCCTGGCGCACAACGAACACAGGATCCGCATCGAAGGTGTACTGCGAAAAGAAGGCCGTAGCGCCAGTGGAGGCGGGCAATGCGCGGTGTAACGTGCTGTTCGAAAGCGGGAAATGGGCGTGTGTTGATCGGTTGTCGAATCGAAACAAGGAAATCTGGGTAGGAAGTTGCAGCACCGTGGCGCAGGCGCGCGGGCTGAAGTCGGCGAACGGCAATGTGGCGAGTTGGGGGTGTGGCCGGATGATCCCGGCTGAATTGGCGACGGTAATTCCGACCCATCACTAGGAGTCAGTGACGTTCAAGCATAAGAAACGAGTTTGAATTACTTTGTACGGATGAAGGGCTCCGAGAGGGGGCCGAGATTCAATCAACCTGGTGTATGTTCTCGCGGCGACGGCGGTCCTCTTTCCTCCTGAACTTTTTCATACTTTCGCATATCAGGGTTTTGTCTCCGCAGAAGACAAAGTTCGACTTTGGGACCAGATCACCAGCATTCAAAGCCTGGGTGCCGAAGTAGGTGTTGGATGTTGGCTCCAACCATTCTGGTTTCCAGTAAGATTGGGAGCTCTGAGATTGCGGCTGGATCTCCGATGAAAATCTCGCTAACTAAGTAGCGGTGGATGGAAAATAATAGGAATCCTCAATCACCGTTGCCGTCGTCATCGTCATTGTCTTCTTCGTCGTTGTCGCTGTGCTTACATGGTTGGACGTCTCTGCAGTGACGTGGGCTGAAGAGTGCACCTGCCACGCGGACGAGGTGCCGGCCGCGCCTTGCTGGGCTGATTCGCATGGATCCTGCCTGACTTCTCACGCCGATCCACCCAGCTGCACGCCACCCCCACCCCAATATGGCTGCCGACCAGGCCGCTCTTTCCCCTATGCAACGCCGCAAATGTGAAAGGAAGGCTGCCTGCCTGACTTACCGGGGTGCCTCAACATGCCAGTACGGTGCCGGTTTGCTTTTCACTTGATTCTTCTCCCGCATCTTCTACATCCTCTTCATCCGTCATAATCTAAACAGCATCGTCGGATGTTGGCCATCCTACTCCAACCACCTGTCTCTACGCCTCGCGCCCAGCCACCACAATCACTCCCGTCTGTTGCCGACATTTTTACCCGCCTGGCCGGTCTGTGCGTCACTCCTCTTCTCCTTGTCTGCGTTTTTAATCGGCTGCCAGGCCCCGCTGACAGATTCTATCTTCCAACAGTTGGCTTCTGCTCAGCCGACCCTGCCTATCAAGCCACAATGGCAGAGTTAACGAGTCAATCCGACCAAAGGCTTCGGCTCTCGCACCTGTGTATCTCTGACAAAGCTTCGACGCTCTATCGCCACTAACCTCATTGACGGTGATTACAGTAGCGATGGGTTTCCTAGGCTGGTCCACCCGAAAACAATGATGGTGACAACGTCGAACTTCCACTTTCACAGCGTGCAGAAATCTTCCAAGGGATCTTTTCATCGCAGCCAACAAGACGGTACACCCTCGGCCGTTTTCCTACATCTGGTTCCCCAGCTGACGCTTGAAGGTCTGCGCGGTGACAAGAGTACTAGGGGAAGCGATCTTGACTTGACCGGCGAAGGCCAGATGTATCTTGCTATTGAAGTAGTCAGCGCCGGTCGGATTTGACTACGCAAGAATGTTCGGGAGCTCGATGGATGGCTACTGCACTGCGCTTCGTATGGACCTGTCGGCTTGACACCGCAGGGAGGCCTCGCGCTTTGGCGTTTGACATGTCATGGCCTCCCCTCGGTTCTAGATAGCCTGGTGTATGATGATTATGACTGGCGTCTTCTGATCTGTCTGCTAACCCTCTGGAATCCATCGAAGCTGATAATGATGCTCCCGACCGTGGGCCAACACCTTTCCATCCCAGAGGGGCCAGCACAGTCTGAGAAGCATTAGCGCGGCAGGAATATGACTAGTTTCTCTACTGGAATAGCGCGTTGAATACATTTTGCTCAGTCTTCGACGGCAAGTGGCTTTGAATACTTGCAATGAAGTTGGTGCGCTGGCAATCTGACAAGGAAGCCTGATGCGCAATGTACATGTGAGTGCTTACACGAGTCGACCGGATAGACACCAATCTCTCTGCTTTCGACGGCTGGCTCGCGTTGAAATTATGCTGCTTTGTTCAAAAGTCTGTCTCTATCATTGTTGTCGGTCTTTGTTGCGCCGAGCCCATGCCATGGTGACGAGACGGGGAGGTGGGAAAATACAAATATCATCCAGGTCGTCCTCTCCGAGAAATGCAACAATCCCGCCTGGCCTTAAGTGAACAGATGACCTACCAATGCCTCTGACGTTGCTTGATATGGCTATGCCATTGCGAGTCACCATCGATGCTCTCGCTGCGACGAGATTTGTAAACATTCGAGACTGCAAGGTCGCGTGCGAAGTTGAAGATAATACCGCAGGTGTAGTGTCCATCCCAGGAATTTGCTCAGACATACGGCACGCTCAATCTGTCGGCCTTGGCTTGTTGCCTGCATGTCAGCCGCCCGAATGGTGCATGTGGTTGTTGCCCCGTCCAAACTATATTGGTAGCCTGCCCTGTTACATCCGGCTTGCACGCATCGGCGAATTTCTCGAAACTAAAGCTGGGCGCGGAGGGATGGAAAAGACAGGTATGCGGTGTCTAGATGTGGTCGAGAGGTTGAGGGCAATGTGGGTACCGTGGCAGCGACAGATGGCAGCGACAGATAGCAGCGACTCCACTGTCAGCGACTCCACTAGCAGCGACTCTAACGGCAGCGATGAATGGCAGTGACTCCACAAGGAGGGACCTTGAGGGAAAGCACAAATGGCAGCGACTCCACTGGCGTGTTGGCTCGGGGCGTCAGACTTAAAGTGTGGGTATTGTTGATATTGTCCATAAAATCCACGCTGGGTGCGCGGGAAAAGGTGTTGCTGCGTGAAGTTTCAAGGAAGGTGATGGCGAGCTGATCGGGGTGGTCGAGGGCGGGCTGGTGGAAGAAATGTGAGGTGTGCTCCAGGGCTTGGAGGGTGGGCGGGTGTCCTGAGCAGTGGCAGCAGCAGGACGGTCAGCACCACCGTACCTTTTGGTGTTGAGATCTCAGCATACCTTACCAGCCTTCTCGGCAATAAGCCTATCGATATTGAAAATGAACGGGCTCTTTGCAACAGTACGGGTACCTCAACGGTTGACCTTGTGGAGGGGATTGGATGCGCGCTTGTTGCCAACCAGCCCACAACCGTCTAACCCGACCACGCACTTCACGATGACCAATACATTTCCAACCAGTCTTCAAAGAATGCGGACTGGGCCCCTTTTCACAATGTGTCGACGCGATAGCTATGCTACTGGCGCATGCCCCTACCAGAGAGTTACCTTCTTGCTGGACAGAATTAATTGAACGTGGCAATGGATGTCGATGGAGATGGTTGGGATCAAATTGCTAGGCACCCACCAGGCACTGGTCTCGCTGTAAGATACGTACCTTTTAGTGGGTAGGCGCAGTGTTACCTTTGTGTACCCACTGAAGCTATGGCGGGGGTAGCGCACTTCCAGACGGCGCGGGGCCTTCCTCACCGAAACCCAGTCAAACACAGCAACCCCTCTGGGCACCTCTTCCAGGAACGAGGCCAAAGCATACTAAAACAACCTCCCTCGCACCATGCTCTCTTTCGCGGTGGCTCCTTCAAACCAGAGATTCTCAAGACTCGGAAGCCTGTCGTGATCATCTTCGAATTAAAGCAGGATTGCAGGGCACACCAATTTATCCACTGCGCGGGCGTTTCTGTTTCCATCATTCAACCCCAAGAAGCACGCCAAGACAAATCGATGTGCAAAAATGCGGCAAATGACGGAGACACGCGGTTGATTCAGGCGCGGAGGTTCGCTTGTCCCTGTTTGATGGGGTACTGCGCCGCTGGCCCGGCGGACACATCTACGCGGCAGAACGGGCAAACGCGACTCGGCAGCTTGGCCCAGCATGTGGGACATGTTATGTGGCCTGCCATCACAGTCAGCACGGGCATGCATCCAAACGATGCAGAGAACATCAATGGCACTCACCACATGCAAAGACCAAAAGGTGCGCAGCCGGTGCCTCTTCGCAAAGAGGACATTCCGGTGAATCAGGTGGGTAGGCTATAATGGAGCGCTGTGTTTTGCCACAGCATTTGGCGTCGCGGGCGCAGGCCTCGCACGCCAACTGTCGGTTGGGCAACGGTCAGCATTGCAATTGCACGCGGCGAGAATGAGGTCCTGCTCACGTGGAAGCACTCGGTGAAAAGGTACTTCTTCTCGACAGACCTACTGCAGAGGCATCCGCCACCCGCCATGGCGCGGGAAATACCCGAGTGGGACAGGGTATAGAGGCTGCTGGACCCTGGGCTAGGGCGAATGGCGCGGGAAAACAGGAATTCTACCTCGTCCTCCTCGACATCCTCATCATCCTGTCTGGCATCTGCAGCTTGGTTGGCGTCTGCAGCTTGATTGGCACTGGAAGATGGCAATCGCCGCCAACTGATGATCTCGACGTCGTCATTATCGTCGTCTGCCTCACGGCCTTGGCCTCCAGCGGGTCTGCTGGCGGTGTTGGACATGGTGCAAGGCGCGCGCGCTTTTGGGGTTCTCGAAAGATGGATTGAAATCTGGCTTTGAAACTCAGCAGCCCGTCACAAAAAGCCGAAAACCACCGAAGCGGGCGTCGTCGGTGTGGGTTGCAATCTTAGGCAAACGCCGCCAAAAGCAAACGACATAAAATGAGGTCGTTCCAGGCAGAATCACGCTAACCAGATGTGGATGGTGCCATCTGATGTGATCGGGCAAGATCTGGTCGGCCCGCCCCGAAGAAATTCTCCGAACCTGAGTGCCACGTCTGACAAGATACGTACCGACGCACCACCACTGTCCACAGGGCCCGTCGCCCACCACAAAGTGCCAACCACACACGTTGGTTTTCTGACTGCCTGAACTGCATGTCCCAACTGCAATCGCAAAATCGGCACGTACCAACAAGCCACAGGCGTTCGCAGCATTGGCAGTTGCAGCCCCTTTTGCTGCGCTCCATATTTCGTCATTGGAATCCGCGTCCTGTGGCAATGCGACTGAAGGAGTTCGTCTCGAGGATGTGTCTCCTCGAAGCTCTGATGATTCAGATCATCGAGACTGGAGGTGATTCTCCCCCTGGCCCCCGCCCTCTCCCCCTCTTTGCCCATGCCATGCCATCTTAGCGGCTCTTACACTCGGCTAATCATCTTGCATGTGCTACTGAAGCGGTGGCTGGTGAATTTGAGCCTTCCTTCGCGGTCTTGAGTCTTTTTCTGGTGGCATGAGGGTTTGTGCTACGAGTAGATGTTTTATACCGACGGTCGGCTGTCGTTCTTCTCTACATTTACCGTTCCTCGCTGTAGTGTTTAAAACGGTCTGAACACGTATACTTCGAATAGTAGCGATGTACCTCGAACGCGTGGTATCAGGTACTTCATAGCATTGACGCACCACATGGAGCAAAACAATCAGTTTCTGGCAATCATAGAGCTTTTTCAGGTAAAGCTCAGCTGAGTTAGCTCACTTCATGTGCGATACTGCGTAATGTGCTGCACTACAGCAGCTTGCTTATCTCGGTAAAGGGAAGTGACCTACCTTGTTTAGAGCGATCTGGAAATGGAATGACGAGGGACGGACGGTGAATGAATGCTCTAAGCATCAGAGCCAAAGCTACTTCTGAAGAACCCATATCCCCAGGCCACTTTTCCCAGCTGATATCATGTTTTGCGCTGTTTCTTTGGCCGTGATCTTGACAACAAGGTTGGTGAGGTTGCACGATGCTGGGTTCAAAGCAGCCTTAGTCTCCCTCATTGTCTGGAATGAGATTTCTTTCACTGCTGTCGGTCGCCATACACAAACTACTCATCAAAGCTTGCTGTAATAAGTGGGATGGCACAGGCTGCCTGAAACTTATTGCCGTTTTCTTTCTCCAACATTCCGACCGTCTTTGTTCAGCTTCCCAACGCCAAGATCTCCAAGCTTCTCTCTAACACACCTTAGTCCTAGATGCCCGATGACAGGCATAGAGATAACATGACTCCTCCTGATCCCGCCGACATGCCCAAGATGAAGAAGACCGTATCGCACGTCTCTTGCATCCGACCTCTTGACTGTTTCGCCTGCATCAAACGGGACTAAGGTGAGCCTAGGCATGCACTGTTTCATGCCACAACCAACGTCCGTCACTTCTACTCGGGCTGTATGAGGCTGAGCTTTGCGGTAACGTGCACCAGAACCAAGCCCAGCACAGCCCCCACGAGGAAGCTGCTCCGATGCAGATAACATCATCATCATAAGCAATACTTCTGCTCGAAACCAACATAGACTGGAACAACTCATGGTCAACAACCCGTACAGACAGGGAAAAAGCCCGACGCAAAGAAATAGATTGCGAGAGTAACCCACATGCAAAGATGCGAGAGCGTAAATGAGTTAGTGGACAAGGACTTATCCTCTGTAATGTTAAACACAAAATAATGTTGCTTACTTGCTCGCTTGTGTTGTGGGATCTCCGGTTGCTTCGGCCGGGCAAACGGGCGGATCGAGCCAAGACCGACTTCACGCCGTGTTGCCAAGGACCAGAGCGTGCCAATCGTCATCAAGACAGGCTGAATGTCCAGTCATTTCTGAGACCATTTCTTGCAGGCATGATTCTGCATCTGTTGTACAACGTGGTACATTCATTTCGGTCGGTGTCAGTGGGAACACTTTTTTGGCGAGCAGACATCATCACGGAGCCCATCGTGGAACAGCCAGCATTCACGTCGAATCGCGGGGCCAAGGGAGTTGCGGCTAGCCATTCACACTGGTCCTCTCCCACGCATCCCTGTCCGAAACGAGCGCCGGTACCACGCAACTTGAGCCAACGCGGTGCCGCTGCTCAATGATAGCCTCGACTCCATGAGCCGGCATCTGACCAGAGCGGCGGCTGCGTCTCGTCAGACCTAGCAGTCACTGGAGAACAAAGCATCGGTGATGTGTGGGTGTGTTGCGATTCTGATTTATTCATTCTGTTCCCACCTGGCTACAAATCCCTGAGACTAAACCATCTTGATACATTGGCAATGCCCTGTCGCCCTTGTCGTAAAGTGCAACGTGTGGTGCGCAGCTCCCGTCCTCATGCCAGCACCTCGACAAACTATTTCGGCGTGCTGAAAAACGTGGTGGGCCAGGAATGGTCAATTGAGCCTTCTTGGGACGTCTTGGTAACATGGTAGGTCTCGGTGTCGAAGCCGTAGATTGGTGCCCCGAGGCGGCGAAGGGGGTGAATGGCCTGGACTCGTTTCAGCGTGAGATTCCAATGAGCCCTATGAGGGAGGGATCTGGTGAGAAGAGCAGGCGGAGGCCAAAGGTGAGAGAAACTCACGTCGTGAGTGGGGATGGTCTTCGCACCGCAATATTCCACGCATGTGATATAATAGCCATCGGTGATCTGCAGTGCGTCAGTCAAGCTAGCCATCAAGAACGTTCGTGGTTCAACACGTACAATGATCGAAGATGGTGATCGTCTTGGCCCCGCGGTACTCAACATTTCCCGGATAGCCAACTGACACTGCCCGTCGAGCAAAATGCTTCGACATATGTGATGCAGTCACGGATGATCTGTAACAGCGTCAGTCTAGATGGCTTTGAAGAACGTCTGTGGTCAACACGTACACACATGGGTCTATCCTTCAGAGCGGTGCGTGCATCGTCGTATATCGCCAACGCAGAAGCTCGACACCCGAATGTCGCGGCGCCACGCCATGATGATCCACGCATTTTGGGGATGCAATGGTTCAGTACCAAACTTCCAGATCGATGTTGAAGGGCTGGAACAGAACTCGACACCCGTTCGCAGCGTGAAAACAAGGCTGTCCTCCCTGCGTCAAGGTTAGGATGTTTCCCATATGCGGAGCGAGAGGACGCACCCAGATCCAGCGCCAGATGTAGGAGGAGGACTCATCTAGGCGGAGCGGAATCGACTTCCAGAAAGGTTGGGGTTTGAAACACCAACCTTGGAGATGTTGGTCGAGGCTTCGATGTCGCTCTGTTCCATGTGGGTGTTGAGTTTTGTGGCGAAGTGATCTTGAATGCGTGCCTAGTGAGCGTCCTCTGTGGAACGTGGTCTGGGTGGGAAGTAAGTAGCCCTGTGAGGTGTAGTTTGGTCTGCGAATAGATTGCATCGGCCTCGTAACAATGTTGGCAGCAACCCCTTTGCTGCCTCGAAGATTGCTCATGCTGAGCATCCTGATGGAACTGGCTGGCATGGCGGTCGAGGATCGGAAAGGGACTCGTTCCAACGGTGACATCCGGAAGGATGGAGAATTCTGCGGTGCGGACTTCGTGCAAAGAGCCGCCTCGAAATGAACGGCTGAGAGGCGAGATGATGCACTGGAGTTGAGATCGATGCTTGTTTGACGAGAAGAGGAAACCGAGACACGGCGAGGGGTATGTTGGAAATGGTCGTTCAGGCGAGAGGATTTGGTTTTGCAAGGCAAGAATACTCGAGCGAGGGGGATGAGGGAAAGCGACGTGGAAGGGTAGAAAACTCCAACAGAGAAAGGACCATCCCGGCTCTCACGTATTTCCCCGTCAGAGTCATGCGGCAGTCATAAAGATGTGCTCGCGGGCGGTAACCTGCCGAAAGTATGAAAAGAAAGTTAGAAGGAAAGAAGGAGAGGATCAACGCATCGACGGGGAAGCAAGAGACAACGACCCACGGAGGAAGTAGGGAAAACAGACAACACTTGAAGGCA
This sequence comes from Colletotrichum sp. SAR 10_65, assembly GCA_025328335.1. Taxonomy (NCBI): domain Eukaryota; kingdom Fungi; phylum Ascomycota; class Sordariomycetes; order Glomerellales; family Glomerellaceae; genus Colletotrichum; species Colletotrichum sp. SAR 10_65. The sequence goes on from JAKMWQ010000029.1 coordinate 9,659, forward strand.
GCACCTTCCCAGCCCGCCTGGGAAAGTGCGAAGAGAGAAAGCGGGCGGGTCAGTCACAAAAGACACAAATCACTCGGAAGGTGCTGCACAAATTTCAATTGTGGTAGCTGGCACAATTTCTCCTGCCGATTTTTCGTCAGCACTTCTCTCCAATGCCACCCGCACCCACCGTCACCCGCCCGTAAGTTGCTGCGCGTTGAAGAAAAGTCACAAATGTGCATCTTCATCCCCCGCGATTGTGCCCAGAATGGAATGATGTCGTGACTAACAGGTCACCGCACACTTCTGCTTCGCACGATGCACCCGCAGCTTGTACAGTGGTGGCTTTGGTAAGGTTGAAGAAGCAGAATTCCCGTCTCGATTCATCTTCTTTTTTGGAGTTTTCGCGTCAGACAGTATGATCATACGCATCGTGGATTGAATAATTAGGCACCAAAGCAATGACTTCCTCCTCATGTCCGCAGACCAATTCCATCCATCTCCCCGAACACTCAACGCCAGCCACCTCAAGCTCGTCCACATCCGCAGCCTTCCGCTATTCTCAAATGCTAGTCCTCCAATCCTCATCAGGCTGTTGAGACGAGCAAGCTGCTGCCCAGGAGCCGCATCTGAATCTCTGGTCAGCGTCCAGGAACACTGAGATCAGCAACGGCACAAACCTGTTCAGGAAGACCGCAGGAATCGCAGGCTCAGATTTTCTGTTCTCGTGCCCTTCACCTTGAGTCTTCTTCGTCGTAAACCGTTGCACTGGAATTGCAACAGTCTCATCGCCTTCTGGCGCATCTGAATCTTTTTTCTTCCTCCGTTTGGGGGGGCGGCTTTGGGGCTACCAGCAGCCATCCCTCTTTCTGTTTCGCCGGACCCCCATGGGTCTGTTTCTTCCGCCTCTTTGTCAGGGGAACATCGCGAAGCTCGTCCACAGGAGTTGAGTCCGAACGGGGGCTGATTCGTCATGCATTGCTTGTGTCGAGGGGTCTGGAGGGGCTGGTTCTGAGTTTGGGCATCCGCACAAGAGATGGGTCAGAGAAACGGAACTCAAAGGTCTGGAAAGGTGCAAATTACCACCATGTCGTCAGTCCTTAGGGTTGTTAACGAGATCGACGGTGCTTAGTAGTCGAGGGGACTGGGAGGATGTCATCTGGTTGGGATGGATGGATGGATGAAGTCTGACGGACTGCACCGGTTTATAAGCAGCGAGAGATCTTGGCAGAGGGGAGAAGGAAAGACAAAGGACCATGCGACCGGTGGCTCAGGACTTGGAGCTTGTTGGGCAAGAGCATGAAACGGCAGAGAGGACCTGAAGAGCTACGACCTCATGGCTTGGCTGGGCAGGTACAGAAATGCCTGCCTGCCTTTTGAGAACCAGCCAGTCTCACTCAGAAACAGCAAGTACAACACAGCTGCACCTGTAAGAGTACCTGCCCAAGTACAAAACTAATGCACAAGTCCAACTGACTCTGATCTGCCGGTCATCTCAACGGCAGTGCCTTCAACCGGACCGCTGATTCAAGAGGCATGCATGATGCGTGCCGTTCTCGCCTTAGCTTATGAACCTTGGAACCTCGTTTCAACCAAGGCCTAGTCCCCAGCGCAAGCTCACAAGCCTCCTCAGCATCGATGCTGCCTTGCTGTCCGACCTTGAGGGGCACATCGTCAACATCGAAAGTCGCTGTTGACCTCGCGTAAAAAGGGTTCGTTCCAGCCGCCCACGAACTCATACCCAAGGAAAGTGCAATCAAACACCGGGCTAGAGCGTGAGAATATCATCAGAGCTAGACGCGCCATCACAGCGAACATGATCCCAAATTTCATGGAAATGTTGGTGTTTCCCAGGTCAGCGTTGGAACGACTTTGCTTCCGTAATCCCTACGGAGACCCCCTCAGTGTCCGCCTTCCTCCTTGCCTCAAGCTAATGTCCATACTTTCAAAGATGGTCCAGCGGAAAGTGACCTGCCCCAAGTGCTGGCCGGCAGCAACTTCCCGATCACCCGGACTTTCAGGTCACGCCTCCACCCCCTTCCCCGCCTTCCCTTCCAAACCACCGCCTGCTCTTCGTCAAGTGCGGCTTCAGAAAGCCCTGTCTTCTGTCATTGGTCCAGCCTGCCGCCCTGAAACTTCCATTTTGCCAGCCCGCGATCACCTTTTTCGGAGGCTATAGTAACTGCCTGCCAAAAAAGACTCACAATGAAAGAGAGGCAGGATCCGGCGAGGAGTGTGACTTGTGCACAGGCAAGCTGATGAGCAAACAGCCGATGCGGATTCCAGTGCCAACGAGACAGGACAACGACCGCAACGCCCAGATTCAGGCCGAGGCTCGTCAGGCGGACTGCGACGTTGACATCACAGCTTTCACACGTCCATCCGGGCGAGCCAGCCGATCAGCATCAAGACCGATGTCGTCAACGGCATCAGCACCAGTCGCGAACGGCATCATGTCAATCAGTAAGGCTCAGATTGATGCCGCCGAGACAGCCCATCGCCGGGCTGGCTTTCACTTTGGTATGGCATGGTTCTTCGAAGCTCACGGTAGCAGAACACCATTGAAGTTACGCCAATGGACAGGTTTTCAGAAAGTATCACCGCGGCGCTGTCTACGAGGCCTAGCACACGTGATTCAACGTGTCGGGGACGGATCAGTGTCTACTCGCCTTGGTGGCGTTCTCGGTCTCGACGCCTTTGGTCTTGTGGTACTTCTGCTCGACGCTCTCCGTCGACGGCGCCATTGAACAACCAGCGCCCACCCCAAGGCCATCAATCAAGTTTGAGGCTCAAGCTTGACTTGATTGCTTCGCAATAGCTTCGTAATTGATTGATTGATTGATTGAACTTGAGAAGTTTACTTGCCTTGCGGGGGGCGCTGGGAAGAACACGCCGTCTGTGTCGAGGCCGAGGGCATCTGCAACGCAGATTCCCATTTCAACAACGCCGAATACAGACATGCTAGATATAGCGGATCATCAGAAACTCTACGTGTTAGGCAACAAGGTGCAGAGACATAGCCAAGGGGGCGCAACTCGTCAGGCACCCGCTTGCAACATAATCAGAAGCCACAGAGTAATCCCAATTTTCCTTAGAATACAAATCATCAGTGTCGGAATCAGCAACGGGGAGAGGATATTATGAATTTCGCAGATAACGGCAACCGAGACTTGCCGCTAATTGGGCTGGCTGTCATGTCAGATCGTGCGGGTGGAGTTATGGAGCGAAACTGTTGATGCCTGCGATGAGGCGAAGCGTGTCCGCGATCACCAGATGCTCTTGCGTGAATGCCATCTCATAAGGTGCCTCGGCGCGATACGTTTAGGGGGAAACTTGCTGCGAACCCCTTGACCGGTTTGATTGGCCGCTCACTCGGAAAGTGGGGTTTGGGGAGTGCCTTGGTGCACTGCTAGCCAATTGGCGGCTTCCACCATGTACCTGTAGCGATACGTACCTTTTAGTGGGTAGGTGCACTGTAGCTACGCAGCATGCCTGTCGGTAGCGCATTTCTGGCTACCTACCCTACCAATCCACACCAATGATTGGCCCATGCACAGTGAGGTGGCTTCCAGGTTCTGCCTCCCCACTGAACATTCAGCGACCACCTGCCGATTCACGCCGCGACTGCAACATCAAATCCATCAACCCAGATGCAAAACCCATTCTTCTTCTCCAATATTCCGCTTACTTCCACTGAGTTGCCAGCTTGGCCCATTCATCCTGCCGTTCTCGCTCGAATTATTCTTGATTGCGATGCGACAGCGCTCCCTCGCTCCCACGCATGACGATGTCGCCGGCTTTCGACACAACGGAGCAACGCCGTAAGCAAATCACATCGATTGCCACGTTCGCCTTGAATACTCCATTCGAAGAAGAAAAGGTGACTCGCAGAGTTGGTGCATCGACTTCGTGTCCATTTCTCCGTCAGTGGCTGCGTGCTGGTTTACAGGGCAGAGACCACTGAAGCTCGGTTGGTAGCCTGGGATGTATGCAGCCTCCCGAAATGCCAGACTCGACATCTTTCTCGACAAGTGCGCAAATCCCGATCCTTGAAGCTGGTGCAAGTGCTTCGCGATATCATCCAAGTTAGACGTTGGTTTTGAGTTGGTGGCGCATTTGCATTACCGTTTCAACACACGACTTCAAGTCACATTACACAAGCAGATTTGCACACGACAATATCAAAAGACCAACTTCTCTACCCATGATCCGATCCAAGACGAACAAAACACCATTAATACTCCCCATTCCAGCCATCCCACGCCTTCTTCACAACCCTCTCAAACTCCACCGCCAGCTCCTTCAGCTCCTCCTCCCACCTCACGACATCCGCGCCCGTTGCCCAGCCGCCCTTCTCCCGCGCCTCCTCTTCCACGCCGCGCACCGCCTTCGCCAGCTCGACCAACCCGGGCACAACACCCCTGTTCAACCGTCCCCGCAACTCTCTCAATTGCTTCATCTCGGCTCCGGCTGCCTCGCACGCGATCCCCGCCACGGCCCCCTGCGCCTCCACCACAGCCAACACCTCCCCGGTCCTTGTGTCTGCATCTCCATCCCCCACCCCACGCAGCGCCTTCTCCTTCTTCCCCAGCGCCTTCTTCCACCCGCACGTCGCCTCCACCGGCCCGAACGTCTCCTCCACCTTACCCGGCTCCAGCTGCTCCACGAGGTCTCTGAAGGTGCGCAGCGCGCCGTCAAACACAACTTTGAGCCTGCCGATGCGCGCACGGGCAGCCGAGGCGGGTGTGTTGAGTTTGCCGACGTGGAACCACCTCACCTTCCCCGCGCTCTTTTCTCTCGCGATATTTCGGGCTACGCGCTGGCTGGATGACACAGCGGCTGTTGCGGCGCGGACGGCACCCTCAAACGCCGTGAGATGCTCGGCGGCGGACGGCGGGAGTGGGGTGAAGTCTGTTGCGTGGGAGGCCCAGGCGGCGAGGTTCGGGAGGGCGTCGCCGTAGCGTGGAACGGGAGGTGCGGGCGCGATGGGATAAGACAGAAGGGCCTCGGAGGCTTGGGACGGGCAGAGGTTGTTGAGGGCGAAGTTGGACGCGGCGGAGGCGATGGACATGTCGTGGGTGTCGGTCTGGAGGGTTAGGATGGTGGCGCAGAGGGTGGCGTGGAGGGTGTTGAGGGCGGGGGTGAAGAAGTAGAACAGTCCAAAGGGAATGTAGACGATGCTGAAGGTGAGGAGCCAGGTAAACCAGGACCAGAGCCATGAGAGGATTGTGGTGATGAAGGTGAAGATGGCGTTGGTGATAGTGGCGTTGATGGTGGAGGACGTGGTGGTGGAGATGGAGGTGCTAACTTGTATCTTCTCGCCAGACTTTGACACAGACTCTTGCGGGGGAACATCAGAGGTATCCGACGCCTGCCTTTCCTTCGCCCCCTTCGCGGCCCTCTGAGCACGAATTTCCGCCCGGAGCCTCTCCTGGCCTGCCTTGTGTGTCGCAAGCTCCTCCTCCGTCATCATCTTTGCAGCAGCAAGTAAGCAAGCTACCGCCACGCCTCGCCGCACTTCTCCTGGAGAAACGCAATCCGATCGCTCGCGCCGCCAGAGAGTGAAGGCTCGAAGAGGTGGTCGTACACGGTGCGCGTGTCCTCGTCGAAGAGGATGGCCGTGACAAGCGCAGTCACGACGGCGTTGTTGTTGTGGATTATGTTGTTCTCGTTCGTACCGCGATTGTTGTTATCGGGATTGGAGTTGGAGTTGGAGTTGGAAAAGAAACCCCCGTGAGGAAAGTACTCAATCAGCGTGCCCTCGACAGCCAGATAGATCTGGTGCGTGGAGCAGCGCCGGGCGGAGGAAGACTTGGAGCGCGCCGAGGACGGGGCACAGGCGGCGGCGATGTGGAGGTATTCGTACAGCGAGGGCGGGCGGTTCGTGGGCACTGCGAAGAGGATTGCGGCGTAGGCGCGGCAGATTCGCGTGGCAGTTTCGCTTGCTGTTGGACGGTTAGCTGCGATTGCCTCGAAAGGGGCAACAGAGGGGGGGAGGTGTCTTACATTTGGTGACAGTCTGTGTTGAAGCGGGCTTCCTGATCTCAATCACGAGGGCGGGGGGCGGTGTCGAGCACCAGGTCCAGCCTTGGTAGAGTGAAAAGAGGACGCAGACGGCGACGAAGATGTTGAAGGGGATGCCGTGGGGGAGCATTGTGGTGATGCAGACTGGAGACGCGGCATGACAGAGGGAGATGCGCGCATTTGTACTTGAGCTGCGGGTTGCTCGATGGTTAGCGATGGACAAAGAAGACACGAGACACGGGCCGAAACAACATGCGGCTCGAAGAAGCCTCGTCACATGTCAGATCTGGTCAAGGCTTTCTCGTCAGCCTCATCCAGACCGGCAAAACAAGAACAGAAAACCAAGAGGATATATCATCCCCCCTTCCAATCCTCACTTCTCACCCCCATATCAGCAAATCTTTGCTCTACCATCGATGGGCCGCCACTTGCTCACGCCCAACACCCCCGTCCACCTGGCCGAATACCACGACCACGACCACGACCCCCAAACAGACTGGCCCGCCGACGCTCCTCTTCGCAGCACCTTCCGCGTCAATCAACTCGTCACATCGAAACGAAACAGGAGGATGGCCACCGACTACAGCCTGCGCGCGCGGCAGCTCCTGCGCTACGCGGCCGCGGACCCGGCTCAGCCGCATGCCGACACCATCACCACCGAGCACATGCGCCGCGCGCGTTTCCTGCAACCGCTGTACGACCCTGTTGCGGATGAGGAGGAGGACGAGGAGCGGTGGCCTGCGCAGTGGGCGGAGAGCGTGAAGAGCCTGCGGGGGTTTGTGACGTGTAGGCCGTGGAAAGAAGCTACGGAGGTTCGTTTCCCCCTTTTTCCGTGAAAGACAGAATGCTAATGTTGAACAGGGATATCTCGCTATTGTGGACGAGGAGAAGGAGGATAAGGCGGGTGAGAAGGATGTCGCAGCCGCAGAGGTTAGTTCCCTCTCACCTTCACAAAGACAACACTGACATATGACAGGATCAGGAACAGCCGCCGGCGGAACCCGCTCCAGGACCACAGCAATCTGACAATGAGGCAGCCCAGGCTGCCGCAGACCTGCTGAACCTCAGCGGCTTGGGCTCAGTCCTGAATCTGAGCGGCATGGGCACCGTTGCCCCGCAAACGACGCCCGTCAAGCCGGCGCCCCCTGCTCCCCATCGCCCGCGCCACATCCAAATGCAAACGCAGCAGACGCCTGCCCTGGCATTGGTGGGTGGTGGCTCGCGGCTACCCGTGTCTACTACCCTGCTGCCGGGCGCCAGGCCTTTGATGGCAGGCGGTGGCAGAGGTGCTGCGAAACCTTTGACACCGGGCAAAGAAATTGCGACAACTGACCTATATCTCCCCGTGGGAGAGACGGCAGCCACTGTGACTCACCTGTCCCCTCGCTTGGGAGTCACAGGCAGAGACACAGCTCACCCTTTGAATCCTGGCCCTGGCCCGACCGTCCAAGACACCGTCACTTTCGGCCCGTTTCCTCGGGTTGGAGAGACGCGCAGAGACACCACCAACTCTTCACCAGCAGGCGGCAGATACACTTCACCTAACCCATTACCCTCCTTGGACAGACTGCCCCTGTGCCCAGCGCATTCCCTAGTGTTGGAAACACTGCGACTGTGCCAGGCGCATTCCCAGACTTTGGCGAGACCCAAGACACCCCCGCGGCTTTATTCAGCACCAGCCCCCACATGTTCGGCCCAGGCAGTCGGGAGCGCAACCGCGCAAACGGCCGGGGCGGCAGCCGCAGCGTCTCCCCCAAGGGCGGCAACAACCCTGTCATTGGAGGTGGTTTCACGGAGGAGGAGACGGAGCGGTTCCGGGCGTGGGTGGCGCGGGAAGAGCGCAAGAAGGCCAGAGAGGCTGGTGGAAAGTAGATTGCCGTTTGTGTGTTTGTAACTTGCCATCATCACCACCAGATCTCAGATCTCGGCTGTCGGTGATCACCACCTCAGTCATTTCCGTATTCAATCATTCAATCTCGGTCTCATCTAATCTCGGCTTCATCCGCCCGTCATGTGCCAATCCAACTCCGAAACCGTACTCCCCCCTCCCCTTTCCCACTGCCAGTCCTCTAACGCCCTCCAGCAAGTATGCGGCCGCCCCCTGAGGAACCTCAAAGCCTCCAACACGCGGCACGTCTGGGGTCCGCGCTGCGCGCGCGCGATGAATCAGCAAATCATCTGCCACTCCCTCAACCTGCGCAGCTGCCACACGCGGCACATGGACGAGGTTGAGGCGGCGATGCACATGGTGCGCCCCGGCCCCGGCGCCAAGCGGTGGAGCGCCGAGTCCGACCGGCTCATGGTGCCGCGGATGAAGGACGCGCTGCAGGGAAGATTCAGGGAGCTGGGGAAGGCGGGAGTGTGGCGGTATGATGAGGAGTGGGCGAAGGCGTTCGTGAAGGAGGAGTGGGATGGGGTCAGTTTTTCGAAGGAGGATGCGTAGCGGTTGTTGGCGCTGGATGAGAAGGGGGTTGAGCATGAGAATGACAGTGAGAGAGAGAGTGAGAGTGAGAATGGGGGTGATGAAGATGAGGATGAGAGGGGCATGGTGCGCCCGGAGGACTCGGTCTCGAATGTCTTCATACTCACACCACCGCCTACCCCGATCCGATCGCGAGTTGCGCACCGCGCGCAGCTGCCTCCCGTCGCAGAGGAGGAAGAGGAGCAGGAGCAGGATGACGCTGCTGCGGAGCTTGACGCCCTTGCCCCCGAATTCGATGCCCTCTCGTTCGGCGACCTTCGCGACCTCATGCTCGAAGCAGCTGGCAACCTGTTCGATTTTAAGGTGCACCTCGACTTCCTCGACCACGGCGTCACGCACGCCGGCGCAGGAGAGCGGGCGGAGGCCGAGGCGATGCGCGACCGGTGCCTGGAGGAGCTGCGGGTGCTGGAGGGCGCGCTGGACCGTGCCGCGGTGCGGGAGTTGGGGATCCGGGAGGTGGGCGGGGCGAAGGCGCCGCCGATGGGTGCTATTTGGGAGCGGCTGCTTGGAGGGGTGGTGCACGATGCGAATTGAGGTGACAGGAAGGTTCCGAGAGATATGTGACGGGACGGGGTGTGTGAGCTTCTTTGTTAGGTGTTTTGTGAGTGGTCCTTGTCTCGGAGAGTGAGATTGGACGGGAAGGTGTACGGTATGCAAAGCAGCATAAAGGGGCGGGAGTCTGGAAATGCGATGTGCTGCGATTCTTCATCTTTTCCGTCTTTTTTGCAGAAGTCTGTCTAAACGGGCTCACCTCCACCGTCACCATGCCAGACTCAGACTCCATCACGTCGCGCGAGATGGCCGAGTACCTCGAGAACAAGCGCGAGTTGAGTGAGAGGGACAAGGAATATCTAGCGCTCGATGCCAAGAAGAACCAGGCCACAGCTTCTCGCGAGGGTGCCAATATCAACGCCTACACCAACTTGGCCACCAACATGAACAACAACAACCTCAGCACCACCAACGCCAACGCCAACGCCGCCAACAGTAACACCGCCAACAACGCCAACAATGCTGATGACGATGACGACAGACGTTCCGTCCTGTCCTCGCGCATCATGCGCTCTGGCCTCACCAACATCGGCCAGCTCGTCCGCAAAGCGCCGGGCCTGCAGTCGGCGCAGGACCGGCAAACAGTGGAGGCGGCGATGCGCGACCCGCGATATGCTGAGGCGTGGCGGGGCATCAAAACGGTGCAGCCACAGCAGCTGTCGCAGCCACAGCAGCGCCAGCCACAGAGCTTCCAGTATCATCCACGCCCCTCGGTCCCACTTGTTCAGCCACACCAGCCACAGGCCCGACCACAGCCAGAACATGATGCGGCGTCAGTCCTCCAGCAATACCAGGATCACCAGCACCAACACCAACCACTGCCACTGCCATTGTATGCTCCGTTCGCTTCGCTGCAGGACATCGACGCCGAGCTGGACCGCGTCCTGCAAGAGCAAAAGAGCCACCTCTTCGAGGCCGTCGACTGCGAGGTGCGCGTCAAGGTGCTGCACTGGCACCGCCACGCGATGATGGAGCAGGAGGAGGCCATGGATGCGAACACCGCCAAGAACAACAAGGAGTAGATTGTCGTGTTAGGTCGATTGATTGGATAATGCTTTTACGGACTCGTTGCCGTGTATGTCGAGATTTGTGCGCGTCTTTGAGAGTTATGTCGTCCTGAATGCCATTGTTTGCTTTCCCGAGATGTTTGTGGCATGTGTTGATTGCCTCAATTTGTGTGTTTGTTCCGTCGCCGTTTGCATCGCGTTGAAAAGAAATGAACGCTGCCTTGCCTTCGTCAGGGGCTACGAATATCCCACCCTCCTCGTGCAGCATCCCATCGAGTTCCTGTATCATGCCCTGCCTTGATGAAGCGCTGCAATGCCGGCCGTCACGCGCAGCAAGTCTAGCCGCCGCCCGTCGGACAGCCCTCCGCCTGGTCTGCAACCCACGCCACGAAGACGGCGCCGCAAGAGTAGCATCACCACCAACAACAAGACGGAAGCCGACAGCGACAACAACAACAAGACCGAAAACGAAGACGACCAGACAGGCCAGGCCATCCAGCTCAACCTCCCCCTCGCGCTGCCCCCTCCCTTCAACCGCCAGCTGCTCTCGCTCTGCTTCCACGCCTCCTGGCGCACCCGCCGCCGCCTGCGCATCCACTTCAGCAACCGCAGCGAGGTGCTTCTCGACGATGACACCTCCTCTTCCGACTCCGCCTCCTCTGACCCGGACTCCGAACACCACCACGATAACCTGACCGTCATCGACTACGACCCCATCGCCGTCCCGTCACACCCCTCTGCCCGGCGTTGGCTCGTCCCCCTGATCATCGCATGCTTCATCGCCGGAGCCTTCATCCTTGCCGCCGTCCTGAGCTCCTCCGACCTCCGATCCATCAAAATCATACCACTGCCACCGCCGCAGCCACGGCCGATCACGCTCCGCAACCTGACCGCCCTCGTCCACCCCTACGCCCGCCTCGTCCGCCTCCTCGACACCAACACCCCCGCCACACCTCTCCCCGCCGTGCAACGCGAGTTCACCGAGCTGTGCACCCTCGGACGCGCCCTCGCCATCCCCGCGGACGTGTGCCATGATATTGTCGATCTGCTGGATGATACTAGTGTGCACCTCGCGCGCGTGCTGGTAGGCATCCGCGCGCGCGCCGGGCCGGGGAATTTGGTGAGTGCGTTGAGGGATACGGTGCTTCTCATGGCGTGGGGGATCGACACGCAGGCGCAGGAGCAACAGGAACAGGAACAGCAGCAGGGGAACGGAGGTGGTGGCGAGGGTGTGTGGAACAGCACGGCCGAGGGCATCTTCCGCGCTGTGACGGCACAGCTGCACAACTGGTGGGACGACCATAACGCCATCGCCGTGCCCTTACAATCGGCCCTGGAGTCGCTAAGGCAGGCGAGGGGAATGGAAGGGGATGTACTGGGCGCGTTCAAACTCGCCGTTGGCAGCCTGGACCCGAATACCTTGTGAGTCGACTGCAGTCCCTGAACACCCAGGTCTTGAGGACCGCGTTGACTCCGTGACACACCACACAGCCCCGCCGAAGACGTCTTCTACGCATACGACCGCCTCTTCACCCCCCTCCTCCCGCGCCGCGACGCCCTCCTGACCACGCTCGAGTCCGCGACAAGGATGCTGGAGGACGCGGCGGGAAGGGTGTACGAGTTCAACGCGACGCTACACGAGATACGCGCGGAGGCGAAGAAGGGGACACGCGGGGGATTTGCGTTTGAAGGGCTCGAGGTGGTGCTTGGGCGGGTGAAGGATGCGCTTGCGGTGCTGGATTATGAGTTGGAGGCGGTGGGGGTGAGAGAGAGGCAGAGGCTGAGAGATGGTGAGGGTGGGGAGGAAGAGGCGAGGGAGGTGGAGGAGCGGAGACCGAGGAGGAGGAGGGAGAGGGAAGAGAGGGACAGGGAAGAGAGGGAGAGGGGGAGGAAGGCGTGGTGGAAGCTGTGAGTTAGATTGTTCAACATTGGGACATACAAACCTTGCATAGAGTGCGTGGGAGACTTAGCGGGCAAAAGATGCATTGAAACGACCATGTAGACTAGCATCCCCTCGCTACTGAACATATCCAACATACCCAAACAACCCATGCTCCCTCATGGCCATCTCTGCCTCGACCATCATACGCTGCGCCGCGCGGTGCATCTCGAGCGCCTGCGTGAATGCCTCGCTGGGTTGGTGATACTCGTTAGACGGCCGACGCGAGACCACGGTCGAACGCCGCGGGGAGACGACCGTGGTGCCGAACGGGGAAGAGACCACGGTGCTGTTGGCCGTGGTGCGAGACACGTTGGGTCGTCGCGGGGAAATGAAAACGGTGGTCGGTGGCGAGATGATGGTGCTGGTGCGCATGGTGTGGGGCGTCTGGATTCTTTGCGGCGGGGTGAACATGGTCGATGCCGGCGAGGAGATGACGGTGTTGGTACCGGCGGAGCTGAAGGGCGAGGACACAACGGTGCTGTTGCCCACAACGCTGCCCCTGCGAGGCGTGCGAGGCGTCTGAGGCGGGGTATACACGGTGCTGGCTGGCGCAGAGATGACCGTGCTGTTGCCGACGGTGGTGAACGGCGCGGAGACAACGGTGCCGGTCTTAGCGAGAATTGCCGCCGGGGCGGGCTTGGGGGACGGCGTTGGACCAACGGGAGTTGGCACGACGGGTGGAACGGGCTCCGTGACCGGGTTGCTGACGGGGACCTCGTCCGCCTCGTTGGCGTCCCACGGGTTGAACGCGGGGTCGTGCTCGAGACTTGCCCACGCGCTGAGCGTCTCGGGGGCGGGGGCGGAGTCTGTGGCCGGGCTGTTGAGATTGTTGACCTGGGGCGGACTGCTGAGGGTGTGAGCTTGTGCGAGAATGGTCAACGTCACGGCGAGCAACAGAGCAACAGGGGACGTACACTTTCTCGGAGTTGGACGGCACCTGCAAAGACATGCTGCCGAATTGCTCGACGAGGCCGGCTTGTTCTGCGCGTGTCAGCTCTCGCTCCCAACAGCGACGAGGTCACCTAACCTCCCTGCCACCAATCCATCTTGCCAAGCGTCTGGCGCATCCAAGCTTCGACAGCATCAACACCGCCGTGTGGCAATCCCGCAGTCTGCTGCTCGTCCCACCGGTGGCAGCCAGACACCGCACACCAAGAGACAAGCGCGCCGTTGCAAGGCTCCTTTACCCACTTGGTCGCGTAGTGCTGCACCAGCTTGTCAAAGTATGGCAGGACGAACGCCCAGGCCGGGTCGTGCTGCAGGATATTGCATTCGGCGCGCAGGCGGGGGATCGGGAGGCGATCGGTGTTGGAGGGGAGGATGCGCTCGGCGTAGAGGGTGAAGAGGATGGTGGCGCGCGTGCGGACACACCAGCGGAAGCCGCGCTGCTTCTTGGGCTTGGATTCGTAGAAGGACAGCAGGGTGCCACAGATTTTCTGGGGCGAGGTCAGTCAGCATGAGAAGGGTGATGAAGAGGGGGGTTGCGACGTACAATGGAGTTGTTGGCGAGGCACATCGTGGCGATGGAGACCAGCAATGGGCTCGTAAGATAACGAGCTTGCGGGTGACGAAAAAGTCGCTGTTGCATCTCCCGGGGAGTCCGTGGATATACCAGGCGACTCTTGCAGAATGCGCTCTGCAAACCGTTTACCGCTATCGTCACCGCTCCTACGACCGTCCCTAGACCGCCGTCGTCGCTGTTCGTTCGAATGTCTCTGAGCTGGTGCTGCCCATTGCCGAAACAGGAGGGGCAATCGTGGTGGCCATGACCGGCGACACTGAAAGCTCCCCAGAGCTCCTGCGAGCTTCTGCAGGTTCATGCGGCGTGGTGCATGAACACTGGAGCCTGCGTGAGACCGGCGAACTGGTTTGCGGCGGGCATCGTGACGTGGATTCTGCTCTGCCAGTGGAGAGAAAGTGAATGGTGGACTGCAGGCATGCAGGCAGGCGAGAGGTGTTGATGCGATGCAAGGAGGATGCCAGTCGCGCTGGAAGACAATCGCATTTGTGGTACCTTAGTGTTCTGATTCACTGATACCAGTGATGTGACTGGCCAGCCTTAGGATACCGCTGGTATCGTAAGAGCAGGCCAATCAGAGAGACGATTCACCCTTAGGATACCGTTATCATAAGGGTAGGCCAATCAGAGAGACGATTCACGTACTACTGTAAGTGGTCTGTGTGCCTGGCTCTGGGCTGGCGCCGGCTGGCACTCAACCCCTCACACTGGATGGCAGGGCCCACACTGGCAGAAAATTCAAAGAGGTTTTGCTATCGGGCAGGACCTCAACGCCGCGCACAAATGAAGCTATCGCGGGCATCGTCGGGCGCGCGCCATCGACTCTCGTCAAGCGCACGCATCTAGACGCGTTGGTAGTGCACGCAGCTAACATCGTCATCAAGTGTCTTGATGCGAACGAGTGGGTATGTTCATGCAGAGGGAGGGACGCTGCATGCCTGGTGAAAACCGAAGTTGTTTGTGTAAAGCTGTTGGAGGCGACCCACAAGGAAGGCAGCCGGCAGGATACCCAGATGATTGGAACATGCGGGCGGTGTGGTGTTTCTTCAAGCATGGGAAATCGCCTTTAAGTCAAGCTCATCCGCCCGCGCGTCGAAATTTAATTTTCCATATCTCCTGCTTCGCCTGCATTCTCACGCATAATCTTCTCAGCGCCCGCCCACGCAGAGCTGTCGGGGTGTGTCGTAGGGTGAGAAGGACGAAAGAGCCGATGGCCCATGCTACCGGCCCGTCTCGTTCGCCTGCCTCCTCTCCCGTCTTCACGGGAGGAAGGGGGCTCCACGAGCTGCTCTCGCGGCTTGTACCCCGAAAAAGAAACGGTGGCCCATGCCGCCAGCTCCATCTGCTTGCTGTTTTTGCCTGTCTGCTCTTCCGTCTTCACGGGGCAGATGGGTGTTCCACGAGCTGCTCATGCGGCTTGCGCACTTGATGACAGGCGAAAGATCGGATTCTTATCGTAGGGTCGAGCAGGGTCGGATTCTTGTCGCTGGGTTCGGATTTCTTACGTAAGGAGCTACTGGTAGTAAGTGACCCACCCCAATCTTGACCCTGACCAATCGGAGACGCTAGATCTTTCCTCTTCCTCGCGGATTTCGCAACACGACCATGCCTTGGCTGAAGATGCCTTCTCGCGACGGCGAATACGTCGTCGGGAATGATCAGGCAGATCTCAGAGCTGGAGGAATTGCCAAAAAGACGAAGGTATGTGGTTCATCGAGTTACAGTTGCTAATTACCGATTCGGCCAGGCAGGACCCCGCATCGCGAGATCCCGACTCTCCAACCACTCCTCAACATGTTCCTCCGCTCCCCACCTCTCGAGGTCGCATCGGACTGAGCAAACTGGCGAATCCGACGTCGTCGTCGGCAAGAAGTCGCTTTCGGCAGCCCCTGTCATGGCTCAAAACTGACGGCCCTGTCGCCACGATTTCAACTTCATCACTCTGACGAAGTATACGAACGAGACGGCGCTCGATCGACCCCATGCGACATACGACTCAGCCGTGACTATGGCGATGTCCCGGCACGTCAATGAGAACGCGTTTTGGGGCATGGTCATGGCCCCACTAGCAGCCTGCATGAGTTTGTTTATCGCAGTAGGCCGAGTGCGCGTGCTTCCATGTGCCAGGGTCCGCAACTCCAGTGGAATATCGACCAAGTTAGCCAGGCTCTGCCAGTAAGAGCAGCCTCACATCTTTTGTAGGTGCTCGATGTCGTACGTGACCTATCCACGATCGTATTTAACGAGCTGAGCACCTCTGTCCGTGACCTTGACTTTACCGCAGGCTTGGTGTTCCCGGTGTACGGGTTGTCGCGTGGGCACGGTCACCATCGAGTCCCCGATGGCCTTCATGGTCATTCACGGCTTCTCAGGTGGGACCCTGCACTTGATCGCGAGGGTAGACGTAGCCACGCCCGACTCCTCCCTCGTGCTCCCGGGGTCGTACCCCATCCCGGCAGTGATCGTGTTGATGCTCATCCTGAACATCGTGTACATGACGATGGCCTCGGATGTGGGCAAGTGCTCGAGCGCGCTCCCGCACAGGGAGATGAACCTTGTTGTTGATAGCGCCGTTGAGCAGGGATGCGTCGCTGCCCAAGCTCTCCTTCATGCCGTAGATCATAAGCATCTTCCCCATATCCTTATTCACCGCATCCTTCTCGCAGAGCCCAACGTCTGGGACAAGGAGCCGGTGCTGCCACTGGACAGGAGTGTCGGATGTCCAACTCTTGACGTGCTGGCACAAGGACCCGCCCTCGATCTTGCAAACATCGCATGTTGGTTTTCCTCTTTTCGCACACCTTCATGACGTCGTTTACCTTGGGCTACTTGGCTTTGTGCCCGGTCAAGTCCTCGCTTGACCACATGACTGCGCCCAAGAGCAGCTTCGTCACGTTCTTCGCCAGCATCGTCTTGCCCTCGTGCTCGTTGGGGCCGTAGAATAGAATCACGAATGGGTCCGTCTGTCCGCCATCACCCGTACGTTCTGTACAGGAAGTCGAGCTTCTAGTCGTCCCTGAGCGGCTTTCGAAGAACCAGTAGGATTTGAATGTTTGCGGCGGAGTATCGGGTATCTGACTTGATCGGAGAGGTGCCCCCTCGCCGTCGCATCCAACCGGTATGATGTCTCCCTACGTGCTGCGCTGGACACCTCGCCCCAGGCTCCGCCGCTGGTATCATAACCTCATGTCCAGCAACTCTATTTCTCGCCTCGTGATTCTTCATACAGCACCATGTTCTTCCGGAGGCTCCCCGCTGCGCGGAAACTCGAATCAACCGTGATCAGGCGACTGCTTAATACTTTGTCAACCCCTCCTTCGGCATCGTGACTTTATTAATGATAGCGTAGCATTTGTTAGTTCCAAATCACTTCTGCGGTTCGTCTTATTTGCTTCGGGACGGCAGGTCCTTACATGACCCATTCCGGTCTTCCCCATTCTTCGCATCACCTGAATTACTGGCTTCTTACGTGCAATAGCGCGGTATTCGTTGGCAGTGATCTGGTGACCTGTAGGTAAGTCTTTTAGCCAGCAACCTCTACTGATTGAAGCACTTGTGTGGTATCCTCAAGATCGGAGTCTTAGGGACGGCGGTCACAGTCGTCAGAAAACATGTGAGCCTTGGAACGGGGGCGATGGAGGTGATGGTGTATTGACAAATCAGCGCGGCAAGAGTCTGGTTGTTGATGCAGACCGTGGAACGGAGTATGGGAGAGGAGACGCATTAATATAGGTATCATTTTGGTATGCATGAAGGAGGACTCAGGAGTCTAGCAAGGCTGATGACGAAGAGGCGTCCGGTTGGGAGACGAGCGAGCAGGACGGCGGTCGAGAGCGTGTATGGTGGCGGCGATATTTGCCGGCTCTACACGGCACTCTCTTGACCCAAGGACGCTTCTCGTGGCTGGCCACGATGCTTTTCCGATGCTCCACGTCCATCTGTGACCAGGGCAACGACATTTCTCCAGCTGCTTTTCTCCCGATCCAGCTAACAGATCTGGGTTGGAGCCCGGGTTGGCGGGCTTGATGATAGGAAGACTAGCTGAAGATCAAGAGCAGATAACCCTTGAATTTTATTCAAAGCCAAGTGGCCAGGCCTAAATTGGTGATACCTGACGGCCGACATCACACGCGCATGAATCTGGCGAGACCAGTGAGTCTACCATGAGTACAGCCATGAACCCAATCCATCCATAAGCCGCTCGACGAAGAGATCAATGGAAAAATCAATGAACAGATCTATGTCGACGAGACTTTTCTAGCGTTGATTTCTGAATGCTGAAGAAGTTCGTGCCTTCTGATGACACGGGAAGGAAATGAGAAGCAAGATAAAGTCCTGTCAAACCAAGTCACGAACAAAGCCCCCAGGCAAGTGCACATGCTGATAACTTGATCATCCAGGAGACGCATCTTTGTTCTAATCCTTCGCGGTGTTTGCTATTCAACAACAACAGAAGTGTCCATTCCCCCCCCTGTTCTCGTTTCTCCGCAACTGATCAACCTCCCTTGACCTCAGGCTCCTCTGCCGTTCATCGACTAGGTAGACACTATAGTGGCGGCACGGGGGATGGCCATTACCGTCTCTGATCCAGGCTGGCCCGCAAGCGAAATGTTTATGAAGACCATCTATCATTAAAGCAGAGTAGCGTGTGAATTTCTCACCCTCGGCCTCAGCAGAAGGTACACCTTCATGCCTCTCGCGTTGGTTATGCGCAATAGCTCGACTCGGAATTTCTCCAGCGGCAACAGACACGCCAAATGGAGCGTCAATATTGACCGCGGGACGTCTTTTTTTATGTGAACCCGCTTTTCGAGACCCTGGGTTCGAGAAAGGGTGGTGCCGGACTCCCTGGCCCGAGCGGCATGAAAAGAATGGGGCTGCGCCGAAGTGGTGGGGCCGCGCTGGAGCTGCTCTGGCGCCGGAAGAATGGGGCTCATTCGGGGGTCGCCAACTTGATCAAATTTGCTAAGTTTACGTTAACGACAGCTTGTTCCATTGACTCTGTGAATAACCTTAAGTTTCGTGGTTTTTTGATTGACATTTGATGAGACTTGGACAGGAAGGAGTGCCGGCCGCGACACAAAATGGACGAAGGCCAGGAAATTGGAAAGCTTTACAGGTAATAGATAGGGCGATACCGACTTTGACCAAGCTTTGGGGTTCGATACAACTGATGTGTTGCCTAAAGATGTGTGTGATTGCCATGCAGGGTATCGACTCGGTTGAAGCTGCTGCTTGATGTCCTTGTCTTGGGTTCCACGATGAAGCCAGAAGAGCAGAGAATAGTCGGATGCTGTTGATGGTTGAGAGCTAAGAGCACGCCGATGGCTGCTGCTCGAGGGTCTTTGGAGTCCCTAATATTGTGGCATTAATGGATGTGAAGGCTGTTCAGGGGTGCGGCTGGGCTCTGGCGACTTCTCGCTCCCAACCTTTGGTAACTTGGGTGGACCTGGAAAGCGATTCCGAAGGCTCTTTACATGACTGGAATCAGCTAGCACTGTTCAGTCTTTGTTGACCAGCAGGTAACAAAGGAAATTCCAGCTAAGCTTAGGGGGTTCTCAGGCAGGCCACAAGTCAGCAGCCAGCGTAAATGTGAATGACTCTAGGAGGCCACATGATGAGTAGCAGGTTCCAGCAATGAGTCACGATTGATGTGTGTGAGCCAGGTATCTGGGAGATTAGACCAGTGACCATCGCATGGTGCCATGAACGCCAGCCCACTACTGTGAACGCCAACCCACTACTGGTCGTGCCTTCAGTCACCAGTCCACTTGATGAAGAGCATCACCGAGCAGCAGGATTGCTAATTGGATGACTTGCTGGCCCAATAATGTTGTTCATGAAGCTAAGAATGAGCCGGAGAGTATATTCTTGGTGCTGCTAACATTAGTTCATACCACGAGAGCTTCTCGCATGTGCTCGAAGCATGCAGATGCCTTCTACTGCTTAGATCCTTCTGTGCCATTTTTCCATTTCACGTTGACCCCTTGAAGCCGAACAACATGGCACCGAAAGCCCCTGGAGTTCAAGAGCATTCGTTCATAATGTCTGGCTCAGACTCTTTGCGCAGGATGCCTCGCAACAGCATTGCACACAGGCCAGGGACTTGTACACGAATGAGGTGATTTGGAAAGGCATGAATCATCCACTCGGCGAGCACTGAGGTCCATGGAACAAGTCTCGATGCGCAAGAATACGCGATGCTTTGCTGTATCGCAGCTTCCTCGAATTTCACTGTTCATCTGCTGCTGCGAGCAGACCTTCAACCGAAGGGCACACTCCGCCGGTTGCAATCCCCTGCGAATTCTGTCTGGCCGTCGCGTTCTGCCCAACCCTAATTGCTTGGCTTGAACAAGATTGCATGGGTAGGATAATTGGTAGGGTGTCTCTCAGCGTTGTGAACATTGGGTTTCCAGCATCCTGCCCTGCCTTGAAGGTCTCTGATCTCCGCGCCAGCGATCCGCATTGGATTGCACAGCATGAACCCATCTCCATGAGAAGCGCTAGATGAATGAAGACCGGAGAGTGCGTTGAACCTGCAGGCTGTTTGAGCTTCCGGACCTCCAACGGTCGACACTCTTACGTCCTCATCAGAACGACTGCCCCGTTGAGAACTTGAAGGCAACAAACTGAATTGGTAAGACCACGGAGGGCAATCGTCTGGCTACCGAGAGGCTCAAATGAGGCCGAACGGCCGCTAGGCCTGATAGTCATGTATGATTGGCGCGCAAACCGCTGCAGTGCTTGAGCGAGATTTGGCTAGCTGGTGGTGCAGTAGGTGGGTGGTTTCATTCTCAAAACATTGTCTTTCTCTTTTTAACTTCACGTTATTACCGCGACATTTCTTCTGGACTTTTCCTACCAAAGAAAAGGACGAGAGGAAAGACTTGGGAGAACTAGCAAAAGACCAAATCACCAATCAATCAAATGACGGCAAGGAAAATCGCATGCGGATAGACCTCCCCCACCACCTCAACTCGAGCGCCTTGAATTGCACATTTGAAGACGCCAAAGCGCCGCCAAATCAACAAGACACAAGGTTCTCCATCTCGGCTGCCTTTTTCTTGGACATCTGCTAAGGCGGGAAGGTATTCAAGATCTTATCAATAACTCAGAAGATAATGGCACAATGAGTCCATCGGCCGTCAGCTCTGTTTCACGGACATGCATTTTCATCCCAGAAACCATGTTTGCGGCGATGGCTGACAGGGATTGCGCGACACCAGCCCTTCACGAGGTGCGATGCGATGTTGTACCCCTTGCTGCTGCACCGACTTGGTTATTTCCTTTGTGCATTGGTCATTCACTGATCAGCCACAGGCTACTACCATCGAAATTGGAAATCCTTTGCTCGTAACACGACCGATGCCTCTCCACGCGGGCCAGTCTTCATTCCACATCCAAATTACCCCATGACACTGGTCTTCAATTAACGGAAATACCCATCTCACAAGCCAGAAAGACAGCACACTAAAGCAGAGCGATTTGAAGGGGATGTTATTATGCGTCAAAGTATTCTTTTCATTGCTGACCAAGTGCTCACTCTGGCAGCTGACTGAAGACCCGTTCCATTGCGGTGATCATCAGGGTAGACATGAGTATCCGGTTTTCACATACGCCGCCCGCTCGAGCTCGGCATGCTCAGGTATCCACCTCTCTCTCCAAACATCTTGTTACCACTGGCTAAAAACGAACCATGTTGGCGCCTCAGATTAGCCTCGATGGGGTCGTAGTGAGCAAGCTTGTCGGCGGCCTCAGCCTCGCACATTCAGAAACCTGCACGCAAGATATCAGCTTCGCATCGACTAACTAAAAGATCGAGACTCACCTCAGCAGACCAGAAACTTGGCTCATTTTGGCCGCATGCCGATGGCCCGTTCGCTCATCCTCGCCCTAGACCATTGGGGCCAAAGGAGGACCGCCCAGAGGCCGGTTGGTAATGTTGAACTCGCAATTGGGAAGGGGCTCACGGACAATAGAGTCGATGCTATTTAGATTGTCCATATTAATCTCCAGGAAGGTCCTTGCCTCGATGATGGTGGTCGGCCAGGTGGTCGTCGCGCTTTCCTAAGGCCGCGATGTGATGCTGTCCGCGATGATGCACTTCAGACCGCCGAGTTTGGCGGCAATTTCTGCAGTAAGCTCTGGTGTGATGGCGGGATCTGAGATGACAATTCGGACGTAACCGGGATCTTTGGTCGGGTGCTCCTCAAAGTCCTCTAGCTTGACGAGGCCCTGCTCGTCTCCGCCTGGAATGGAGGTCAGCGGAGGTCAGATCCGACGGTGATTTCAACAGCACGCCCAGAGTTGGGGAAAGCTCACATTCGGGATTATTGTCGCGGTTCTTCTGACGGCGGTTTCGGAGGGGATAATCCCAGGCGCGGTGGCTTGATCTGGCGACCGACTTCTTCTTCTTGGTCGGCATTTTCGCGAATGCGGTTGTGGTAGCGGGTTGGTGGGGAAGGGCGAGAATTTGAGGTGTTTTTGGAAAGATGGTTGAAAAAACAAGAGAAGACTTTTTTTCGTTCGCTTCCATCTTTGTGCGATGCTAGCGAGAAGAGTATTCGACGTATTCAACCACAAGTCCGCACTCGCAGGGCTGATGGACAAAGACCGACCCTTCCAACATCAGCGAGATTTCACCTTGCTTTGTAGTCCACTACGGCAATTGATTTGGGATGCACTTGCCTGGAAAAAAAAGCTCTTTATTCATTGAGTTTGTCCAGTCGCATCTCTGTCCCCTCTTTATGTCTCAGCTGGTTATTAGTTGCGGCTGCTGCTTGGATCACTGCAGTTCTTCCACGGCAACAAAGCAACTCGATCTTTGGGGAAAGGCCAGAGCATTACTCTACTTAATTCCTAGCTAAGACTGCCGTGCCGAAGCTTCTTGAGTCCATTTGGGATATCTTTGTAATCAAGACGTGTGTCTGTAGATGGGCGAATTGGCGGGCGCTTGGTGACGCCGAAGTTCCGCTGACTTGAACGACCCTGCCCTTTCATCTTAGGCGTTGAAACCTAATCGTAAAGAGTTAAATATATATTAAAACTCTTCAGGATTAATATCACTTCGCCTGGCACTGGCCTCGCTTTGTAGGAGATTGCTAGGCCCGGTGGACATGACTCCTGTGGTCCGAGGGGATGCAGTCCGTTGGTAGGGACTCCTTCACAAGAGGCGAAGCTTTCTCCGTGCTTATGTAAATGGTTGCAGTTGACTCGCACGTCGCTTTGCCCAGCGGCAGGCGTCTCTGAGAGGATACTGTGGGCGTGGTGACCGAGCCATGGGCGCTGTTCAAGTCTGCCGCTGACAGTCTGCTCTGCTCTGCGACACGACCGATGGCGCCGCCAATCGATTCGGCAACATCTCCACCGTTGGAAATCGAGCTTGGAGTCCCCAAAGTCCCCATACTTGCCAACGCTGACCAAATTAGTGGCCATGAACAACAATGTCACCGTGAGGGCTGAGATCCACTGAGCACCGCCGACCGAGTTCGGAAGAAATGCCTGACGGCTGGCGGAGGACCGATTAAATGGCTGCCGACAGTTTCATACGGGGTCCGGCACAGAGCATACCGAGTCGGTGTCGCACACACGGATAGCTGGTCTTGCCTTAGTGGCCCACAGGAAAAAGTCCATCGTCACATCGCGTTCTTGACGTTGCAGTCGCTTCCACTGGGATCTTAAGCACCAAAAATCACATGCTAGCAGAGCCATGCCACCGAAAATCCTGCCCATCGACCCATCGCACAGTAGGAAAAGATGAAGACCTGCTGGTGTCGCGCCGTGGCCATCTCACCCTGCATCCAAACCCCACCAAGAGAATGCCCGCCAACAGACAAGAGATGAACAAAGCGGGCCCGACCTTCTCGATTGCCCTGGCCGATCCAACAAAGAAGGGCTAGGGCCCAATGGCCCGGAGAACGGCACCAGTGTGATATGCCAGGGCTTGAGGCTCGTGCTGAACGCCAGTCTGAGACCGGCGGAGCTGACCTCCCAGACCGGGGATAAGGTGACGGTGATAGCGACGCCCATATCTCGGTGCTCATGGTGAGGGCCTTTCGATCAATGCTGATACTTTTGAAAGATGGAAACGCAAGACGTAGGTGTTGTCGTCGGGGCCGATTTAGAGTGGCTCGGGAGGACGAGCCTCGGAGAGCAGAATTGCTGCTAACCGCAAGTCACCACGGTGTCGTGGTTTGTGGTCTGGCGACGAGTGAGACTGACAATGTACGAATGACCACCGAAAGGGTACAGACACCGGAATGCTTGGGGTACAAGCCTTCCACATCGCCTATTCCGCATCCAACGGGCTGCTGTCGACATCAGGTTGAACCTCGCCTTCCCTCGCCCACCACACAAAGCACCTGGCCTTCGACACGAAGTTCTGCGTCCCTGCCGCAAAACGAACTTGGAAACCATGCGTGTAGGGTTGCTCGAACTTAGAGACCTGTACTCCGTATGTTTGTTGGTATGTAGGTGATAGAGGAACCGCAAGGCAACTGAACCTCAATTTCATTGACTCGGCGTGACAAGCAAGCCCCATGCTTCTCAATCCTCGTCAAACGCACGAGAGCGAGGGATAAAGAGTCTTTGCACTGCCAATATCCTGATCTTTTGCAGCTTGCACGGTTGTGATGAGAAGAAGAAGTTGAGGGCGGGAACGAGTCCATGCCGAAAAGGGGTCTGGCTTAGATGCCACCTCATCACCGCCACCGGCAGTACGCCGGCCCAGATTCTTGGAACCCTCTTCCTGTTCCTTTCCTATCTTGGGATTGAGAGTGACCATACGGCAGGAGATCTCTGGATCGTTCTTCGGGCCTGGTGGCAGGCTTGGGGAGGAATTGTGTCGTCCGGTCGTCGGAAGAGGTTCGCAGTTTTGGAGTTCGTGTCGTCCTGTCAAGTGCCTGTCGCGACCCCTGAATTACGCTGAAAGGAAGAGAAATCGCAACAAGTCGTCAAGGCCGGCAGCTGCGGATGTGGGAAGAATGTCTCCATACTCGGGGGTTCTTGGTTCAGGCCTGCGGCCAGCTTTACCCCCGTAGGAAACAGCTGGGGCCTCGGCGTTAACTATCATTTCCGCCGCTCACGTATTCATGCTAATACCGACGTACAGATGCCCAGAGGCCTTCTTGCTACCTGGTGCCAGAGCTTCGACAATTACGAGGCTCTCACTCTCCTCGGTCCTCACAATGCCATCGAGGCTCTAGACGCCCGGACCGAGCATGAGCTTGTAATTGCGGTGGGCAACTCCAACCTTGCCGCCCAGCTGGCAGGCCGCCGCACCGCTGCACCTAGATCGTGGTGGAGTTGCCGTTCGCCGAAGCGATGAGGTCAGGTTGTAATTTCGTATGGAGAGCTTGGCCGCAGTGTCACTTGATGACATCTCTAGGATTCTAATTATCCAATAAACTCCAAATTGTTCATCGAGCCAAAGTTGTGTCTGCAAACAACGCCTGTTTGTCCTGCAAGGCTTCGTGTGGTCTAAGATCTCAATTCGTGAACATGCTGCGAGCTTGAGAACATCGGCACCGACGCGGTTGGCGGCGTTGGCGACCACTAACTCGACCTCGTGGATGGAGCATTCACCTCTGTGACGATGGAGCGAATGTCTCATGTCGCCAGTCGGTCCAGCAAATTCCGCGGCGTCGGTGTCGCCCATAGCGATGCCACGGCCGATCGTACCGACGCTCCGGGAATGATGGCAATGATCAGGTTGGCAAACAGCGAATTGCACGAGTCTGGCAGCAACTCCTTCAGCTCCATGGGGAACTCTCCCATGTTGACCTGACGAAGCGCGGGGTTGAGCTTTGAGAAAGTCTCGTTCATGACATCGGCCGGATCGCGTCGGCCGTTGCATCCGGTGGTATTGAAGTAACGCCCAACCTCCATGACTCAGGAGCCGAAATCTTTGCCGTCGCAAGCATCTTGGTGTAATGCAGCATGCTAAGGCGGGCTCAAGAGTCGCACAGCGCGCACAACCAGTTAGACAACGACTCCTTGATCGCAGGAGCTGCAACTTGAGACTTTAGCAATGGGATCAACAGATCGAGAATGGGAATAATGTTCACAAGCAATGCGACCTGCAGCTTGTATTTGGAATTGAAGTATCGATGCGGCAGGATTATCGCAGGCGTTACGACTTGGTATTAAATGACGAAGCGTTGCAACGAGCTATCGCGCGAACGGGATTCAGAGCAATCCGACGATCGCGAAACTTATTGCAGACGGGTTGAAACCTATGAGAGCACCCTAAATAGGAGGGCACCACTGGAGCGATTCCGTCTTCAGGAATCTGTCGTTGGGGCTCAGACCAGCGTTTCAATCCCCAATAGCGCCCGCGCAGTTACTGATCGCGTTCACACCGATCTGAAAAACGTACCCGAGGTCGATCATCTCAGAGGCACCAATGTGGGCGTGTTGCAGCCGCCGGGCGAACGCGTCGCCACGTTGCTCGACGACGATGAAAATGTGTCCGCCGTCATCAAGCTGTTCTGGCAGTATTGGTGCTTCACAACAGATGCGCCGCGCACACCTACTCATCGATTCTGTTCTTTGTCTCTGCCTATCACTCGGTAGGACCACGACGACTCGGGTCACCGCGCTCTGACAGCACTTGCTGTCGACGTGGGGGTGTCTTGGGCAGCTGGATGGGTATTCAGCTTGAATACACACGGCGAAATTCTCCACATGGGATCCTCCGCACAGTCTCCATTGTCGATGATCTTGTAGCTGTGCTGTTCTGCTGGAATTCCACCTCAAATGCGTTGTTGGACTACTCTCGGAAACCAAACCCATCATATCTGCTCTCACGAGATCGGGAAGATGAACGGACCGACCGACGATGAATGGGCTAGGAAGATGACTGGGCTTTCCAGGACGTAATCAGACAGTTGAGCCACGCAACTCTGCCTTTTCCCAGTTGATTGTGCCTCTGCGCTGTCCATTTCCTCGCCTTGTTTCTTTGTCCCGGTGGATTGAGCACGTCTGGAGACTGGAGCGGTGGCTTTCTTCGGGGTAGTTGATGGAGGGGTTGGTGGAGTCAGGCGGGTTTGCAGAAAGAAAGGCGGGCTACACGAAACGATGGTGAGCAGAAGAAATGACAAGAGTTCAAATCACCAGAGCAAACAGGCAAGAAGGCTGCTATCCAGCTGCCCCTCTGTTCCCTGCACGCAAGCATGCTGGCGCGGATATGGGTGCTCTGACTGTGCTCGCTCGGGCGATAAACACAGCACCCTTGCATGTTCCTACAAGGTCTATGCAAAGGATCGAGGGTCGAAGTTCGAGGCTGTTCGAGATTCGAGGTCGCTCGACGTTTGCTCGAGGCTTCTCAAGGTTGCTCGAGGCTTCTCAAGGTTGCTCGAGGCTTCTCAAGGTTGCTCGAGGCTTCTCAAGGTTGCTCGAGGCTTCTCAAGGTTGCTCGAGGCCTCTCAAGGTTGCTCGAGGTTGCTAGAGGGTCAGGGAGCTTGCTCAAGAGCTGAGCAGGTTACTTGAAATTGTTTGAGGGTTAAGCAGGTTACTTGAGGTTGCTTGGACCTCGAGGAGTATATTCGAGACTGCTAGAGGTATGCTCGAGATTGCTCAAGGTTGTTCAAAGTGGCTGCAAGCTCGAGGCCTCTCAAGGTTGCTCGAGGTCGCTCAACGTCTGCTCGAGGTTGCTCGAGGGTCGGGGAGGTTACTTGAAGTTTGAGGAGGTCGCTCGAGGTTATTTGTAGGTTGAGCAGGTTGCTCAAGGTTGCTCGGACCTTGAGGAGGATATTCGAGGTTGCTAGAGGTATGCTAGAGGTTGCACAAGGTGGCTCGAAGCTCGAGGAAGTATGCTCGAGGTTGCTCGAGGGTCGAGAAGCATGTCCGAGGTGATTAGAGGTATGCTCGAGAATGCTCGAGAGTCGGGAGCTTACGTGAGGTTTGAGGAGGTCGCTCGAGGGGCGGGGAAGTATGCTCGAGGTTGCTGGAGGTTTGAGGAGTAATTCGAAGTTGCTCGAGGTATGCTCAAGGCTACTCGAGGTCGCTTGAGGCTCAGGGAGGTTGCTCGAGGATTGGCAAGGCTGCTCGAGAGTCGGGGAGGTTGCCCGATGATCGGGGGTTGCTCGAGGTTCAGGGAGGCTACTCAAGGCTCAAGGGAGTGTGCTCGAGGTCTCCCGATGGTCGGGAAGGTTGCTCAAGGTTCAAGGAAGGTCGAGGAACAAAGAATAGTGGCTTCCTACGTATATCTTTGCATGGTCAGCAGTTGTGACAGAAAGGCGGGAATAGGAACACATGCATTGGAATTGACATACCCTCTGGACAAGGCCTGCGTCTCCTGTGTCGCACGCATGCTTGCTTGCTGTTCTCCAATACGCGACGGAGCAAAACTGCCACACATTCTGCATTGCGCGGTTCCGTCTGCGCAGCTCTCAAAGCGACGTTTTGGTCGGTCTTCTTAGACGAGACGGAGCCGCCTCGGCGGAGTGGGTAAGCCCGAAAGGTGCAAAAGCAGGATGTACTCGGCGTGCCCGGTCAGGGTTTGGTAAACGTCGAAATTGGCGGAAGAGGAACGGGCGGATTAGGGTTGGTCCAATGAGCTATTGGAAGGGGCAAGGACTTGTTGTTCTTGGAACCTTGTTGACATCGTCATGAGTCGAGTCGGAGAAGGTGCTGCTACTCAGGAGCATTTGGCCTTCGGCATCGAAGGGGTAAACGTGGAGACCAAGAGGTTCATCGTTGAAGCGTCGAACTCGGAGAGACGTGTTTGTGATTGGAGTATTTCGGGATTGAAGAAGTACAGGGTTGAAGAAGTTAATGCGCAGAGAGACGCGTGGTTGGAGAATTTCGCGGACGGAGAGGTTCGCAGTTTTGCAGTCGCAGAGAGATTTGTGGTCGGGAAGGACTGCTGGGCCATTCTGACCATCTATGGAGAGAAAGGTCAGCAAAAGGTGTCCAGCAGCGGAAAATGTCAGACAGGTTGCAGGCCATTCGGCAGGACCTTTTTGGTTGGTGCGGCTCGAGGATATGCCGTTTTTTTTGGCAGTAGTTCCATGGTAGGAGGAAAGAACTGGACGTGCTGTAGCACCTGGCCGATTGCGTCAAGGCACCGGCAACTTACAGTGGGCCAATGTACACCCATGTCTGCCCTGCATACCTAATGAACACTGTGAAGCGGGAGCTGTACCCGACAGCCCCACCCCGCTGAGGCGCACGACTAAAGACCTTGAGGGTGGGATGAACGTCCACACGTGGCTCGCTGGGAATCCGTCCAGGACCATTTGAAGTCCATTCACAGGCTGGCTCACCGTTGCATAAACAGCGCGTGTCTTACTCGATTAACAACATCCGCGAGCTGTTTCCCAGTCGTTCCTGAAGCCGCGTCCTCCTCCTCTGAGGAACTTTCATCAAGTTCAGCCGTCGCTAGCTACTCCGCCCAGTGCCTATACCACAAGCTGAAGAAGGGCATATTCCGTGGTTCATGACCTCCACAGACAACCTTAGTGTCATTATCGGCTGTATTCCACGGCTGATGACGGATGTTTCGCAGCTGTCATCCGTCTGGAATGGCATGGGCCGAACGCCTGGATGACTGTAGTGATTGCTGCTTGACTGAGACTCTGCTGCCCAAGTTTGAGCCCCTCTCCTGCTCTCCGTGATTCGGGCCGGGCGCGGGCATTCCTGGCTTCGCGGCTGCAGCGGTCGCCTGTCTAATCTTCTCGAGTTTCGTCTTGGATATGCGCGCCCCGAAGGTGCTAGACTGCGCGCCGTTAGCTCGCCGCTGTGCTTCTGAGCGAGCTTCCAGTAAAGACGAGGGCAGTGGCATGAGGCAGGAGAGCTAGGCCCAGGGGGTGAGCAGGCCGCCTGTCTTGTTCAAGGCGCTGACAACAATGGAGGACGCCTTGAAAATGGTGATGCGGTGGAGGGTGGAGTTGTTCTTCGGGTGGCGGGTGAGGAAGTCGGCTGTTGCGGAGGATTTGGGAACTCGTCTCTGCGGCCGCGAGACGTTCGAGTTCGTGGTAGCAGACGTCAGCCACGCCAGTCACCACCACCACCACGCCACTAATTACCATATCGCCCAAGACTTCCACGCATGCAATAGTACACAAGCTGCCGTGCAGCAGGGGGTCGAGTCATATTGCGTCAATCATAATCGAAATGGTTGTTGTGAATGTGCTGCGCCTTGTCGGAGTCGGTAGTGCAGACCTTGGGCTGGATTTGGTGCTGTGCGGCCTGCGTTCAGTGGCGCATCTCCTGTGGGTAGCGAACACTCCGCTACCTACAGGGCAGTGGGTAGCTGAAAGTCAGCTACCTTAGATACCTACCAGTGATGTGACTGGCCAGCCTTAGGATAACGCTGGTATCGTAAGGGCAGGCCAACCAAAGACGATTCATCCTTAGGATACCGTCGGTATCATAAGGGTAGGCCAATCAGAGGGACCGTGGTGCACTAGCGGAATCTGTCACAGCCCACAACCACGAGGAAGGTTCTGACCGATCCGCTCATCGTGGACCTCTTCGGCCGGTCGCTCCGTTTGCAGGGACAACCAAAAGTCTCGTCCGCCCCATATATTCTCCCACGAACGAGACGTGGAATGTCGTCCACTAATATCAAGTTGCTCAAGGTCCTCGCCACGTAGCGAAGCTTCCGTCACTGCGATGCATTGAATGAACCCGAGAACAGTAGTTTCCAACTAGACTCAAGAGACCAAGTGCGCCTGCTCGACGCAGCACCTGGGTTTTACGAGGTCCTGTACCGTGGGACTGTTCTATCGCGGAGTATCGCAAGCCCGCCAACAGCTGTTCATTCTATTACAGTCTAGTCCTGGCACTTTGAAGTCGCGAATGTAGTGATTGCTTCGTCGTGTTCAATTGACTGACGCTATGCACTAGCCGCGCTGTGCTACCATCCGAATCGCAATGGCCAACAAGGTACCTAGCTCAAGGCACCGAGAAGTTCAAGTGGGCCAGTGTGTTCACCCGGTGGGTTACAGTGTACATTGGCCCACAAACCGCAGCTTACGTAACGTAGAACATTGATTGAGGCTCGACATGCCTGCCAAAGCACCGCACAGAAATTTCTCGCTGCAGTCCATGTCCACCCGTGCAAGACCAAAAGACGGAAATCTTTTATCACGAGTTTCTAGACTAGGCATTAATCATGTGCGGTAAACTGATTTCGTTGTGCTCATTTTCGAGAGATGTTGTCGCGCGCGCTCGACATGGGATGGCGTTGCTGCCCCCACGTATTGAATAACGCCCCCCTCGGATAGCGGGGAATAAGATCTCAGACCATCGCGAATCTGAGATCTTTGTGGGTCAATGTACACCTAGGGGAGCACAATGGCCCACTTTTAACTTCTTGGTCACGTAATCGGCCGCCCAGGACATCAGCGACCTTGACGACAAGTACCCAAGTTGAAGTTGTTATGCACGCTAAAGTTGACATGTCGAAGTTCGATGATGACGCTTGGATTTCTCATGTTGCTCAAGGTCAACTGTACAGAATCACATTGACGTGATGCCCCATACCCAATGCCTCTGACATACTACATGTAGGTCGAAGGTTCCGTGAAGATCAAGCTGCGCAGCCCAAAGTCGGGGTGTCAAGTCGCTCAAGTTGCCGGCTGGACGTCAAAGCTCGAAGTTGCTATTCGAGGTCCCGCCCCTAGATATATGCAGATGGTGTCTTTGAGAAGGGGTTGTGCAACTGTCGGTCAAAGTGGCCGTATTCTGCGCTTTGGAGCGCAGCCATCCTCTATTATTACAGAAACATTGCGCGTTGAGACGTGCGGTGAAAATCGGATGGAGGGCCAGGTCCACAAAATTGGATGGAATGCAGCGCGCGGCGATAAGGCATCTACTGTGAGGGCACAGTCAGCAGGCCGCACTTCGCGATCGCGGTGTGCCACGGTATGCTTCGGTGTGGGGCTGCGCCTTCAGTTTTCATGAGCGTGTGTGGACAAGACTCTTATTAGTGACGAGACACCTTGGTTGTGGTGGACGAGACATCCTGATGATGCCTTAGTGGACGAGACACCTTGTTGGTGGATGTGACCCGACGAGACACCTCAACAGTGAGTGCGAGCGAGATTCTATAGGGCGGACGAGACTCATACCGTCCATTGCACCATCCAGGCTCGCACTTTCCGCCGGTGCACTACCCTCTGATTGGCCTGCCCTTACGATACCAGCGGTATCCTAAGGCTGACCAGTCACATCACTGGTATCAGTGAACCACCCTCACCGTCCACCCCACCATCCATTCGGTGCACTGTTCAGTCACGTTCAGTGCTCCGCCCACCACGTCTCCGCATGCGCCACATGACATGGGCAACGCCAGGTTAAGTTGCGGCAACCACAACTCCACACTTTCCATTCAAGGCCGGGAATGCCTAAACCATTTCTCGAAATGCAGCTGCGCAGTACCACTTCAATCGTGCCATCATTGTCGCTACCGCTGAAACGTCAAAGCCCGCTTCTCAAGTAGAACACCCAGCAGCCGGGTCTCTTTCCATGTTGCTGGGCATGCCCTCGGCCCTGTCTTGGGGATGGGGTTCCGGCCGTGAACACCGAGCAAGGACCGCGTCGCGTCGAAGAAAATCTTCTCCAGTCGAGGAGCCAGCATGTCTGGTGTCTGGGAAGTTCGGCTCATTGAGTTTGACGTTCACCGAAGTTTTAGAAGGCCAGTTGATTGGCGATGCGGAGCTATTTGAGATTGTGCATTGGACCCCCGAATCGATCGGAGCATCTGGATTCCCATGACCACATCACGGCATGAAGTGACTTGGAGTTTCGCCCCGCGCATTGGCCCAGCGACAGAGAAGGAGGAACGATTTCGTTTGGTGAAAGCTGCTGCTCCGTGAATTCGGCTGTCGTGAGGGTAGATCGCAGAGGTGTTTTTGTAAAGGTGCCTGGCCGTCAGCGATGGTGCTTGGTCATCTGGTCAAAGAGAGGTGGTGTCGTCACCAACTCCCCCAAAAGCTTACAGAGGCCACCTACCGACTTCGGCGCTAGAACCGGCAGCTGGTCACTCAAGTGGGAAGGTAGGCCCGCGGTGGGTCCAGG
The DNA here is from genome assembly GCA_025328335.1 of Colletotrichum sp. SAR 10_65. NCBI lineage: Eukaryota > Fungi > Ascomycota > Sordariomycetes > Glomerellales > Glomerellaceae > Colletotrichum > Colletotrichum sp. SAR 10_65. The sequence continues at coordinate 42,190 of JAKMWQ010000029.1, forward strand.
TGTCTGCGCAGACGACCTACTGGAAGATGTCCTGCCGATTTGATGTCCTGCCGATTTGATGTCCTGCCGACTTGATGTCCTGCCGACTTGATGTCCTGCCGACCAATGGACTTGGAAACATGCGCCTGCCTACCCTACTTCGTACCTGCTCTGGTTCTTCGGACACAACCCAATACGTCCGAAGACGACCGCACCGGCCTCAAAGTCGGGTGTGGCTTGTGAAGCCCAGGAAGCAACTGGGCCAGCTCGTGCCTGAGATCTCTGCACTGCACCCAAAAGGAAGGTACCCGCCTCAAGAGAAACCCATCTTGGTCAGTTACAACACCGCTTCGTCTTTTTCCACCGACAATCCGCTCACCGAGTGTGCCAGCTTCTCCAGTAAGCCGCCAGGCTTCAACGGAAGTGCCACGCGATACTGGGTCGCCTTCTCCAACGAAGAAGCGCCGGGGCGCGTAGGCCACAGCCAGCGAAGCTGTTACGGCCTGATATTTCAGAGCTTCGGGCGTGTCTGCGGTGGATGTGGATGCGACACAGATGGGAATGGAACCCCAGTACGTCATTTCGCTGCGCCAATGCGCGCGCGCAAAGCTAATGGTGTGCCCAGTTGATGACGCGGGAAAGGATCGCGTGGCAAGAGACATTGAGGACTTCAAGCGCATGGGTCTGATCAAGGTTTGCGTCTACGACTGCTCCGTCAGAGCGAATCGGCCCACTCACAGATCGCATCGGCCGACCCGCGATAGGGACTTTGCGGTTCACAAGCGAGAAGACGGTCCTGCGCGAAAAGATGCGGAAGGCCGTCAACCAGAGACGTGTGACGAGATGGCGGTGTCGTCCTATCACTGGCAAAAAGGCAGTCGCGACTCGGGCCAATTTTAATTCGACGCTTTTCTGTCAGAGATCTTCAGAGCAAGTCTGGCATCGCTGCTTTTCATCTCTCTCTGCCCGTGGATCTCGGCAAGGTTATTCTATCAGAGATGACCATCACCAAGCCCATCCGAGTTGCGACCTGCAGGCTCGGTATCTTTCGACGCCGACGACAACGACGGACGACATCGATGGCGGACAACAATAATGACGGAAGACAGTGATGACAAATAACAATGATGATTCCAGGAAAACAGTTGGTCTCCTTACGACGAGACGAAAAACCAGAATTCACATCCTCGTGTTTGTGGCGATACAAGGTACCGCTCGAGAGGAGGGCACACCACTTTGACAGTCAACCGTACGATGCGTGCTCCCGCGTTGCGAACACCCTCTGCTCCTCCGTGCATTTCGGTGTGTTCCGAGCGATTCGAAACCTTCTCCCACGAATGCCACCATTCTCCCTTGAATCCACCTGTTAGCTGCAGCTCAACAAGACCAAGGCTCGCCATCTCGACGACCAGCAATACGCTGGCCTCTCGTCAGACTCCAAGGACGCTAACTACAACGACCTATGGTCGCCAGCGTGACTTCTACTGGTACCCGCCCTACTCTCTTTACCTACTGCCCGAGGGAACTCTTCGTTGCTGCTCCCGAAGCGTGCAGACGCGTAGATGCACCTGCCTACGGCACTGGTGGTATGTCAGGGCCTCCCCACGTTGGGGCCCGCGTACGGTTCCGATTTCGTTGTAAATCTCCCTGTGACGTTAGATTTCGGTATCGCCGCGTTGAGATGGGCGAATTGCCGGAACCCAAGAGACCGAGAAAGAGCCAAGAGAATGCCGAGCAAGGCCTCGAAGACAAGGATGAGGCGGGCGATGAGGACGCTACCACAAGAGGTATGCCAAATCATGTCCAGACAAATGTCATCGCTGCTCACATGCCCTGCAGTAGATCGAGTCCACTCGAAGACGTGCTGGCTCGAAGACCTACATCTTCACACCATTTGTTACGACCGGCAAGGCCACGGAGGATGGCAAGCTGGAGGGGCTTGAACACATTGTTGGAGTCAAGTGGGCCAATGGCAAGAAGAAAAGCGCATGGAGACCCAAGAGAGCCTTTTCAACGACGTCGACTTACTGTTGGGGCAGATTTTGTTGTTGTTGTTGTTGTTGGCTCTACTTCTGGTTCAAGTGTCGTTGTCTTCCCTTCGCTATCATTGTTGTGCGCAAGGTGATTGCCGTTGCCGTCGTCGTCGTCCTTATTGTCGTTGTTAGTGGTCATCGTTGTTTGTGTTCACCTTCGTCGCCCGTCGCCGTCGTTGACAACGATCATCCGGATCGCTGTGCGCGCCTTGCCGTCGCGTCTTCTCCCAGCTCCCGCCATCTCATAGATTTACAACACGCAAAATAATGATGGGACTCGGCTCGGCTTTTAACAATTCCACTCCATGATCCATTTGCTTGCGTAGAACCTCGGCCACTCAAAGCTGCCCGCATGGCGTGCTGATTCATGCAGCATGTCTTGGACCCCAAGTTAGGCTCATAATACAGGCCGCTCGGAGTCCAGCTACTGGATGTCTGCAAAATAGGGCCTGAAAAGCCTGCTGAGACACCAGCTAAGATCTCCATTCGGTTGGCGCCGCCTTGGGGTGCTTCTACCTGTCCTGGTTTCAATGTAGCGGTCTCAGACCCAGCACGATAACGCAGGCCACGTCTTATTTCAAACGTCGCTTCGCGGGTCCCATCGCTTGAGAGACAACGTGACCGTCTTTGTTTTCTGGTCCCTGTTCTCTTTCGACTTCTGCCCACTGCTTACGCAGCATGTCTTCCTTGAACATGGTGTTTGGGAACGGGGCAAAGCTATCCAAAGATGACTTGGACTCATTTTATCCCGCAACAAGCTGGCACTTGTGCCGCAAGCAGATCAACTTATGCCGAGCTTGGAAGGATGCACTATGATGACTCCAACATACTGGGGGATGGAACATGGCCAAGGCGTGAATGACCTCATGTTCTTCGGCGATTCTCAAGGTTGCTGAGTGTTTTTCTCGCTGTGGTTGCTGGGCGAGAACGGGAGGAGCCCGTTTGTAGGTGGACTGAAGGTGCCACGCACGAACACACTTCAGAAGACGGTTTCCGGCCGTGCAAGTTTACCGTTGAGATGCATCTACCTTGAGCTGGAGGTTTTCTAGTGATTCCAGGTAGCTGATGAATCGCTTGCTAACTTATCGAGCACGCCTCAGAATGAACGAAGCGGAAATTATTGATACCGAAGCACATGTGGAATCAAAGCTCTCGAGCAGCCTTCACTCAACGAGTGATTCCGAGTTTCAGAGACCAGTGGTGGATGACAAAGTTGCGCTTCCATTGCCATGAAGGCTGGACGTGCTAGGTTTGAATGCTTGTGGTTCAAGCTTTTGAAATGGTCCATATTGTAATCGAGCCCATCACCACCACAACCAACACGCCCATGTAAAACAGTCTCCACCCTTTCTGCCTCGGCTGAAAGATTGCCATTGAAACTGCTTTTGTGTGTTTGAACAGGGATCATGTTGTATAGCGTCAGTTTGAGGTCAGTCAGGCGGCGCAGAAGCTGAGATACTCGCGCAAGTTCAACGCGCCCCCAACAAGTCATGAGGCTGGGTGGGCTCAGTATCTCAGCATGGAGGCTGGCGTCGGCGGAGGCATAAACTCAGAGACAGCGGAGGAGGAATATCTCAAATGGCTATGAATTTTAACCTTCACGGTGGGCGGACGATGATTTTAAGGACTGATGCCGTGGCCTTGTTGTCAGAACACCTAGTAATGCCGCTATTGATAGCTCTGCCAGCCTGGATGTAACAAGATTGGCGCTTGCTGGACACACAACGGGGCCCACTTCGTTGGGAAGAGTCATCGGCACTCGGCAGATTTGCTCGAATTCTCGCAGCAGAATTTCTCACAAATGATTAATGGCAATGAAATCCTGACGGTCCTCATTCAGAACTCCCAGTCAGAGAGCCACGCGGGAAGGACATGAACCGAGAGCGATTCTAGACGATCTCAGAATGAGCCTTCATAAGCCTGCGGTGGGTACCCCCTGAGAGTCTTCCTCCCACCTTGCCCCGAGGCTAATTCAGTCGTGATCTTCCAAAGCCACCACCAACGCGTCACAGATCATTTTAGAGTTGATGTACCATCTTGGCTGTGGGTAGAGATTCAGGGTGGAAGCTTTTGCCTGGGAGGTTGAAAATGATGTGTGTGGCTCGGCTTGAGTGCTCTCTCACTCACGGGCCCGTGACAGTGGGGCCCGGCGACGGAGTGGGGCCTGCCTCCGGGGTACTCCGGCGGTCGAGACACCAATGTAATCGCGACCGTTCAATGTGAGTGCACTGTAATCAGTCAAAGCTTCGAGCAGAACTCCGTCCAGAGACGCCGAACATTAGTTTTGCGTCGCTCAGGGATTGGTGTGCCGTAAATGAGCATTTTGCCTCAATCATCCTGCTTCAATTAACAAAAACCAACAGTTCAGAGTCCACAACGTTGAAATAACGTCGTGATGATCTAAGTCGTCTCAGCGTCAAAGGTGGGAATACTCCTGCAACGCTTTATGTCGGTTTTACTCGAGGCAAGCCATTCAGCTCGATTCTAAGTGTCGCAGCGACCCACGCAAGCCCAACCGTGAGAACAGGCAATCTCCAAAGATCAAAAACACAAAAAAGAAGCTGGATGCCAATCGCTGACGGGAATTGAGCCCGACGTGGGGGTCGAACCCACAACCTTGAGATTAAGAGTCTCACGCTCTACCGATTGAGCTAGCCGGGCGACTGAACCCAGCTTGTTTGATGGTTGGGGACGAGTGAAGCACAAGTGGATTATGGCGGGTGGGCATCGGGGACGTGGGCGTCGGAGTTGAAGGAGGCGAAGCGGGCCCAAGCTAAATAAAACATTCAGATTCTGCGTTTATACTATGTGCATGGAGATAGTCTTGACGGGAAAGGACTGCTATAAAATAGGTAAATCGTTTATCGAGGAAGAGCTGCCGTTTGGCAGGACCCACGGCTACCATCCTTCCGGGCCGTTATCTCTATTTTCCCGCATGGTCGTTGTGTACAACTTGTTTCGTCACTTCTATCTGCATCATGATCGGTCTCGTTTGGCTCATCCAAAAGCCTCGGCATCTCCCGTGATGTCCGACGTGCCAGCATTAGCCGTTGAAGTTTTCGGTTTGAAGGGCGAGGATCTTGCTGATCTTGGAGCGTCCGGAGTTGGTCTTCATGCCAGCTTCAAGCCCGTAACGTGTGAGAGATGAACGCCGATGCTTGCCCCGTGATCTCAGAGTGGATTTAAGAACTGCACGAAGTCCCGAAAAGATCCGCATGTCTCCGCATCCACCAACGGAACGACATGTTTGCTGCCGCCCGAGGGGCTATCGAGGACTTAGGGGCAGTTGCCGGCGGTCAATCGATTAACCTAGCTACAAGTGTCGGGTAACCTGGCCATAAAGTGCAAAGTAGTGTGGCCGACCCCGTGCATGATTCAGGCCGGCATTTGGGGCTCGGGCCCGGAGCGGGCTCCCAACTTTCACGGGTGGGGCTTTGCGTGGGTGGCTGACCATGTGAAAGGTACTTCTCGCCGCCCGCCGATGGAAAATGCGACCATAAACGCCAGGATCAATGACAAAATCATGGTGAACACAGAAAAAAAAAGATTCAGGCCTGGTCCTCACAGCTGCCTGCTAACGCATGGGCCCCACTCTGCCTCTGGTGGTTCATCTGATTGGCCAGGCGCGGCATTCCTGTGGGAAATTTCGCACAGGCCCCACAATTGGGGCTGAGAGGTCAGAAACGATTGGCCGAGTCGCCGTGACTGAACAAGTGCAAGGCACTGTGCAGCGACAGATGCCGCCACCGGCGTGTCTGACGCAGATTTCTGCTCCGAAGAGGTCCGGTAACGGGGACGGGAGTGTTGGAGCAAAAGGTTGACTCGTTCAAAACTGTCCCGATTCACAGATAGTATACCTAGCCAATCACAGAACTCTGGCCTGCCAAAAGTCTCGGGTGGATGAAAGCGCATTTTGATTCGGCGCAGTCCATGTGTAAACATCACGCCCGTCGATGAGAACAACGCGCATGCAAATTCCAGGAATCGATTTCTGCATGTTCATCCCGCAATATTTAATATACGCAGTCGCCCGAATCCAGTCGTCTTCCAGAACGTAAGGTAGTGAAATACACATGCACGCGTGACAAGCTGGCCGGGGCTTGGAGGCTTGCGGAAGATGACGACCACCCGGTTACATTGGGCCCGAAATCCAAGGAGGGGCCTAGGCTGCAGCGATGGGCGGGGCGGTCAAATCCCCCTCACAGGTCCACCTGCCGAATTCAAGCCTGGGATCGGCAGTTGGCCCCTGTAGCTACAGGGAACCTCCCCACTGAAAGGTACGTACCGCCACAGGCCCTCTCGTTGTGTTGACGCCCTGCTTTCAAACCAAAGATCAACACTTAATTAATCAACGCAGAAACGAAGCCGGCTTCTCGAAAATCCCGTTCTAGAACACAATTTCCGCAGTGCGCATGATATGTATGTGCTGTAGATAAAAGTTGACGAGCATAACTCAGCCCCCTCATAACGTTGCCCAAGGGAGAGGCTTTGCCGTGCGGGAACGCTGCGAAGCCCGTCCTTGTTCAACAGCCACCATTATCCACGCTGGCTAGATTATGGCTTGGGCGACCAGGCAGTGAACATCAACGCCTGGAATCACTCGAGCCGAGGCTGTTGCGGCAGAGCATCGGGCGCGGGTTCCGTCTTGTCTGCTGCGCTTGTAATACCGGCGCAAACTCCGAGTCGGCGGAGCAGGGGCATGTGGTTGGTGTGGTCACGGAGAACTTGGCTCTTGAATAATGCAAGAATGCACTACGGTAAAAAAGGCGACCGGCATTGCGCAAAGCTGAAAACCCCTAATCCAACGTTCTCCTGCCCTGCCATGCATGTTTCATTCGTGTTCAAGAGGTGAGTCGAGAGAGCCAGTCCATATCAGCAACACCAAATAAAAAACATTTGCGTTCCCAAACAACATTGATTACGAGCATTCTTTCGCCTGAATCCCTCCCTCTGGATGGTTAATTCCTTGTCGTGTACTCCTCCTGACGTATCTTCAAAATCGGCCACCTTGTCTCCGAGCCCTTTGTACTTGATCACCGTAGACCTGCCTAGAACCCCCGGTAAAGTTGCCATGCATAGGTTCCCGCCAAACTTCCCATTCCATAGAATCGACGAGGCCCCTATCGCAGTCCAAAGCCCCTCGACGGCATTTCTGGGCGTGCGATGGATTTTCTTGGAGGGTCCCTTTGTTGTCTTGACCGCAGCGATGCCAACAAGATCCACACCAGACATGCCTTGGATTTTCGCGATCCGCGAGGGTCGATAGATGCTTTCGGATGGTTCTCGGGGGGCTGAGGGTCGAGTGCCCAATCGTTTGTGTCGGTATCTTCGAAGAAGAAGTGATAGCTTCCTGTCTCCAGCACCAAGTCAGCAGCTTTCGGTCTGGCGGTGTGGTCAAGAAAGGACGTCGAGCATAAACAGACCCAAATCAAGGGGGCAGCCAGCCTGAGAGCAAGTGGTTGCACCGAGCCACTTCCGCATTCCGAGTAGCCATCGTCGTTCGTGGTGAAATATTCTTCGTTCCGAGACGTCGGCGAGCGCGGGTATAATAGATATCAAGATAACATCGCTTGATGGATTTCGTGCGGCTCTCTTCCATCGCAGATCGGTTTTGTGCACAGCCCCTCGGCCTGTTCGGCGAATCGGTGCTTGCATTCGTCTTGCGGACGGCGGCGGCGATGGAACGAGTGGGAGATTAATGATTGAAAACGTGCTGCTAGCTGGCTTCAAGCTTGTCGGCGAAGCAGGCTCGGCAAAGTAACGGACTCGGACGGGCAGAAGGCAGACGGGCGGGGGGAAAGTCCGTGGTGGGCTTCTGATTCCTGTGAGGTGGGTGCTTGAAGAGGTGCTGACGACTTTGGAGGTGCTGACGAAAAATCGTCAGCACCTCACCGGAAGTGCCCCGAAGGGAAAGTACCGCGCGACGTGCTGCCTGCTCGGCAGTCGGTCACTGACAGCGGGAAACTGTAGCCAGATTGCCCTGCAAATTTTGGGACCTCGTGCCTGCCTCTGTCCTTCGGAGGCAGCACATGACGTCAGAGTTCTGCGCAGACATCTTGACCACACCTGAAAGCCTAACCCCTAAGGTAAGGTACGTACCGAATGGTTCCAATATTCCTTCCGCCAAGAAACGGTGAACTTGTCAGGAGCTGCGTGAGCTTCTGCACCCCCAAGAGGCCAAGTCTATCCAGAGGCATCTAAAGTCCCACGACAACAACCAAGTCAACAAGATGCGCGCGCAGTGAGTTGGTACCTTGTAAGGATTCGGAGCTGCAAGCAAAAATGGCGACAGGCCCGACCCGGCTGATCCTGCTCTTTCAAATCCAGTGAGGGCGATCCATGCTCAATCATCCAAAATCTCGGATGATCTGTGCAAGGCAGCCCAACTCCCAAGGTATGGCACGAACTGAATGGTCCTCTCCAACATTCCTTCCGAGGAAGCTCTCCCTCACCAACTGCATAACCAGCGATGGCAGTCATTTCATCGAGCAGAAATATTTGGCTTTCGATGCGGTTGTGCATCCTGGCGGACCAAATCCACCTCCTGTCAATCGTGCCTCGAGACTTGGAACCTGCCTTCAAGGTCGCCAGCAGGCTCATCGACGCTGTTAGCCTTGCACGAACCCCTGTGCTCCGAGATTCCATCAAGGTACGATGAACTGTTCTAATGAGATCAAGCCGGAACACACCGAGATGGGGCTGCGCAGGTGCTTGAGTGAGTCCTTAGGTTCCTTCTCAAGGTGATGCATGTTCGCCCGGTGAAGTAAGGTACCCGCCCCACGCTACCTTCCAGGTTCACAGGAGACCTGCTACTGGACGTGCAGCTGCACCTTGTTGACCTCAATTTCGACTTCCTCGCGTGCCTTTGCCTTGCTGTGGATGAAGGCCACGACGAGCAGGTCTTCCATCCTTGCTGTCCGCCCCAAGACGCAGCCCAAGCGAAACGCTTCAATCCTTTCCTTCCGTCTTCATTCAGGTCATCTTCTGCACAGTTTCTTCATGCCGCCAACCTCCATCATTTCCAGCCCGCCCCCATTTGCGTCCATAACAACCTTACCCAGGATGCCGACGCTCGAACTTGGACACCCGTTTCATGCTTTAGTGCAGCAGAGTATCGCCTGCGGGCACACCTTTCTGACCACTGCATGACCCTGATGAAGACATCTTCGAGGGCCAGGATGGAAGAGCAACCTCTATGGCAAACCTATGGGGTATATAGAGAGGGCGCGAGCCGTCTTGCTTTCAGGGGCAACTCCCCTTCCGCAGAACCCAACTTCAACCACTCCAATTCGCGTCCGCAACAACCTCGTCTGGATGCGGTGACCCCCTAACACGCCCAATGTCCGTCCCGAATTCCAAAGAATTTCTTCGATCAGGGGTGGGCTATCGGCCCCATCACCGGGTGTTGGCTTTGGTTCGCACTCCAGCCAACATTGAACTTATGTCTCTCTGCGACTTCTACTCCACATGGAAACCGATCTGGCAAGGCCATTGCATGCACCAGAGCCATGACGCGGTGCATTTGAGGTCAGCCACGACAGCCCTGCAGGCGCACCAACTCTTGGATCTCATGTGCTAACTGCCGTTCTAAGCCTGACCTTCTCCCTCCCTCCTCCGGCCGCATGTTTCTTCCCATTCCAACCTTTCGAGTTGCCACAACTCCACTGACGCTACCGTCAATAACCGTACTGGCAGCTTCATCAGCCATGTCACGACAACACGACCAACCTGATGGTACCACCTCAGAACTGGTCCTTCAGCTGGGAACAACCCGACTGCAGCCGCTCTGGCTCCTGATCTGCCCTTTCTCCGGCCGCTCAGCGGCCTCCTGCTCCGTCACCAATGCTTTCAAGCAGCGCAGTCTCCATGCCATCAAAGCTCATTACGCATGTTCTCTTCACCGACGAGTACCTCCCACATAGCAGGAGGAGTGTGCACAATGCCCCTTACGCCGAAATCTTCCATATTGAGACCGATGTCAAGATGGACGACGAGTCCACAAGGCACGCCGCATTCAAGCAGAACCCCAACCACCCTGCTGTTTTCAACGCGCTCAAGGGTACTGAAAGCGGAACTTCGGATACACTCCTGGTACTCCATGTGACACCCACTGCTCGACCACTTACAGAAGGCTGTCTGCACCAAACACCCCCTCGCAAGCCAGAAACCCAAGAATGGAGGAAGGTCGTCGATAGAATCTGCGCAGCATGCAGAGGAGCAACCAAACACGAGCGCGACTACAGTCGGAGGACCCAAACACGAGTCCGACTACAGTCGGAGGACCCAAACACCGTCGAATCTGCGCAGCCTGCGGCGAAGCAACCACGTTCAAAGGCGTTGACAGACCATTGAGTTTGTAGTAACGACGCAGCCCCCCCGCAAAAGGACTTCGGCAAACTCACCCTGTTCGCGGGCTCGATTCTAGAAATACTGCATGGTCACTTTGACTTGTGCCCTCTACCAACCAAGAGAAACCACACAAAAAACCCCATACGTTCCTGCTGGCAAGCAAACCCTCTGAACATGACCTACGGTTCTACCGACAACCATGAACTTCTCAGACCTCTACCGCCCGCGAGGCCGGTCATACCCGCGCCACCCATCTCGCCGGTAAATTGGAGGGCCGCAGTATTAGATTCGCGTTGATGGCGGTCCTCAACCAGCTCCCCGGCATCAGGATCACCATCGAGGTCAATCATGTCAAAGCTCAAAAGTACAGCGACGAGGACGGCCCCGCCGAGGACAAGAACAATAGACGTGCAACCAATCGCTGCTTCAAGTACATTGAGTCCAAAGATGATTCGCGGTACCGAAAGTGAGGGACATGTTGTGGTGCGAAATAAACCCACGACCAACGCACCAACAACTCCTACTTCAACGTCAGTGCCGTACCCGGCTGCTCCTCGCCACAGCAGCAACCCCGCTCAAGACAGGAAATGGTCCGTCCTCCCGCCGAGGCTCACATGCCGTCGTGGGCCGTTTCCTTCAGGGTTCCACAGTCAAGAGAGCAAACAACGACAGCTGCCTTTGCGACCGCAACACCCCCGGGCCAACCAGCATGTGGCAGCCCGATGTGGGGACCAGGTTCTCGACAACGGCCGGCTCATCGGCTGCGCTCACCACACAGCAAGCTTGGGAAGCAGGAAGCAAGCCCTTGCAATGCGAAACGGGTTGGGTTGTCGGGTGGGGGAGGGGTTGGTCTCCCGGATCAGACTCCGCAAAAACATTACGGCAAACTCATCCAGTTCACCTCTCTTCCCTTCAAACTTTTCTTCTTCGCAGTTTGCCGCCTGGAGGCGCACCCTGTTGACTGCCGTATGACTCTCGCGGGGAAATATTCGAGGGCCAGGATGGCCCTAGATGGGTCACAACAGGGCCCGTTGACGCCCCTTTAAGATTCTTTCTAACGCGCACTCTCGACCATCCCGCCTTCGCAGTCCTCGCGCAAGAGGGCATGTCTCTAGCATGCTCCTCAACGCTTTCGCCTCATGGCAGCACCGACGGCGAGGTCCACACTGCTCTTCTTCCCTCGTCTCCGTTGAGAACCACAGCGCTAAGAAGCCCGAGATGTTGAGGAGAACAAGAGAGGAGCGCAGGAGCACCGTCTTCTGTCCCTATGAGGGCATTTTCCGGACTGTTTCACAGGAAGAAGCAGACGAGTTGGAGCCTGGCAGATTATCTGTGATCCCAAAGTAAGACAGGGATGTCTACTGGCTCAAACCAAGGGCCTCGGCAAGACTATGCAAGTCATGACTCTGCTTATTGCAATCGCCGAGTCTGCACAGTCTCCCGACGAATCCATCAACTCTCAGATATCGAATGGCCTGAGACAATCGAAGACCTTGGTGCTGTACTCGTCCCTGTGAGTTGAGGATTAGTTCGACGAGGAAGAAGGAGCAGCCGAGTGGCTAAGCGTCTTTCATATCCCTACCTTTCGGACCTGATGAATGAAACGTCTTTGCAAATACTTTCGCAGTAGTTAGTCTTCAATAAGTTCAAGAATTACACCATCGATTTCGAGCGAAGTGAGCCTCCGTTTCTCCCAAAACCAGCCAAGCCCTTCCACGATTCGGTCTCATCACCTTTACACATCATGCCTGTGAACACTTTCTTCCTCTTTCCTCAGGACATCAAAAGGCTAACCATGTCCAGAACCTCATGCAGCAGAGAATGGCAGCCTTATCTCTAGCAAGAGAGGGCATCACAAATGCTTCTCAAACAACGAAACTTTACAGCACAATACCACCTCACACAGAGAATGCTTTGACGCCTTTACTGTTGACCTGGCCACCCAGTCGTCAGCCGGTTTCCTCAGATCCCGCGCCATGCTGGGGAGAATCATTGTGATTACCTTATTGAGACGCTGACTGAGATCTGTCAGTATTATACTATTCTGGCGCACGAGCACTAAAGTGTAAAAATGGCTTTGTAAAATACAGCTTCACCTTGAAAACACCGTGTAATTCACCATGTGGTCTTCTCATCTCCTTGAGGACTCGATATATTTGAGAATAGGGTATTACTCGTCCTTCTGACAGATGCGGCGGCTGAGTCTTTGGAGTTGGTCAAACGACTCATATGAAACCATGGAGGCCGACAGTTCATTATTCCCTCTATATGCAGATTTCAGTTTGTCTTCAACACTGGGTTTCGGACGATGATGTCTCTGGCGGCGCGTGATTTTTGGAATAATGATTGAGCATGATCTTGTGTGTATCTTGATCATCCAGAATAGCGGTTGAGTGACTGACATCATAAACTGTTCAAATGAGGGATAGGATGACGAGAGTGTCGAGAACATCCAAGCCTGAGCGGCGAAAAGTAATATCGGTATTTGATCTACTAGTAATCAAGCGGTCTGAAACGGTCTGCTACCCCTTATTGCCTCAAGTGAGACATCTCATGTGATAGATTCGAGGAACACTTAGCAGTATCGATCATGTCGACACAAGCCTTTGCTGGGATCTTATGTAGAGAGTAGATCCTCTACAATAAGAGACGGTGATTGCAACTGAAGTATGCTTCTCTGTTCCCGCATGTCGCATGCTGGCAATCTTCAACATGTGTCCCATCCGCGTGTCATACGAACATCGGCCGTTCGCGCATTCATCTGTGCGCAGAAAAGAGCGATGAACTGAGCAATGACAGATGTAATGGTTCGTGGAAATGCTTGGTAGATTGAACTGCGGTCAAAGTCAGAGTTACCTCCTCGTCCGTACTTGAAGTTAGCAGCTAGTCTTTTCAAGTCAGAACCAGCACCCGCATTCAGTGAGCCCTCTGAGTCGGTATCAGCAGGCATAAATCAACTGAAGTCTTCGTCTGGCGTAACAAGATGTTTGAAGCCAGATACAAGGGCCTTGGGAAACACAGCTCGTTCATCGGTACAAGTTAAAGCCGCTAACTTCATCCAGACTTGGGCTCCAGGCGATCTTCAGATTGTGATTCGGGGTGGCTGAGATTGGAGGCTTCTAAGGAATTTCAGACACCCTGTGGACCAAAGGCCTGTCATCTGGGCCTTGTATTGGCCCCTATTGCATCGATGACGACAGAGCTCCATTGGTATGAAGAAAGTCGCAGATGTCTCGGGTCTCAGTCCAATGAGGCATAAGTACTTCAGTCGACCGTGAGAGGCAAGGGCGGCAGGCGACAGCCATTGCAAGTCCAAAGGGCTAGTTCAGGTGATGGAATCACTTGGAGAAGGATGCAGCACAAGTGTTGGCTTGCAATGGGTCATTCACAGATTGCAAATTTGATGATGCCTACATGGGGCTTCTGAAAGGACTGATGTGCAGTCAGCTATGCACATGACGTCTATCCAAAAGTTCAACTCGCGAAGCCCGAGACGCAGGCTGAGCTGCTTGAATGTGGCGAGTCCTACTATGGACATGGCAATCTTGCGGAAGTCTGGGACCGTGAGACACAATAGTGACGCCGCATCAGGGCAATCAATATTTTCAAGACTCCTATGGAAGTTGGATGGATTTACCCTAGCGTGCGGGCTCCTGTTTGTATAGGAGGAATGTTAGTCAGCATGTGTCGTCTCCCAGAACGACGTCTCATGGAACGAAATCTAGACTCTTGTCCATGCTCCCCAACTGAACTCCACGTCAGCCAGCCCCACCTATCTCATGAGACGAGCTTTGTAAATTGAACATTGATGAATACCAGTTGCTGGGTGGATGTTATGTTCTCCTCCTCTGGTCCTGAGGACTCCGCGTGCGCGGTGCCCGGCTCGCATACAAGAACGGCTTCATCTTCCAAGTGGATGTTCGTGTCACGTCGACCGAGAGCGTTCAGCCGCGAGTCTAGGTGCCCAGTATCAAATCGTCTTCCCATAAGAAACCGCTCAACTCTCAGGCGCATCAACCGCAAACTTTGCGCAAAGGGCGCCGAGACCGGCCTCGCAATGGGGCACAGTAGCAACCAGATGGTGATGCGCAAGGTCCCTGGTGGGAGCTTCCGAAAGCGCGATAGTTGGAGAAGAACAAAAGTGTGAGCTCGACATTGGGCCTGAGCATAATTGTGTTGAAAGTGGTTGAAGCCAACTCAGCTGGTGCGTCATAGATCTGATAAGTTCTTCTGCAAGAATAGACTGTCTGAGGTTTTGACATTCCATGCTTTAAATACGCTACGGTGGTCTTCAAATTGGGGGAGGTGAATATTAGTTGTTTTCTCATGATTTTGAGACGTATCATTAGGTGAATTAGGTGACGATTGTCTCAGAATCTTCGAATCCGGGTGTCAGGAGATTAAGGTCGTGTGTCTATATTTGAAACGACTGTAGTCATCGACTTCCAAGGTCAATTTACCATTTGATCGTTCTGGACAATTGGCAGATCAGATACGCGTCAACAGCGCTTATGCTCGTTGAAACCTCAAGCCACAGATGAAGGAACGCGATGTATATTGGGTTAAACCAGGGACTCGTAATGGAAATTGATGATAATAGAAACATTTGAACGGGTGGAGAGACTCTAAGGCGATAGATATCACACTTTCAATTATCAAGAAGGAAGATCGATGGCCATGAGCCCGACAAGACTCTTGCAAGATTGAGATTGGCGGCGAAATAACATAACCCTCAGTAAACGGCGGGGTGTTGGTCAGGCACAAATTGCTGGTCATAACTTACTTTTGCTGCGACTTTGAGGGCGAGCGGGAGTAGACATGTGTTTTGCCTCCAGCTTGAAGCAGATTGCAGTGAATGCCATGACAGGACGAATGATGGCATGGTGTGAGAGGAAGAGATGTTGATACTTGCCCAGTGAAGGGGTCAGCTGCTGGTTTTCTGTTTTTGGGCTTCGACGTGAATACTAAGAATGTGACATCCACTCATCTCTCGTTAAAGATACTGAGACCATCCTGTTCTACCAGGCGTAGCCAGAGTCTGATCATGAACCATACTGACTTTCCCATAGACTCAGTCGTCAAGGTTTGCCGTTCGGGACGCATGTGAGGAGAGTGACATGAGCAAATCATTTTAAGTGGACCCGTCTAGGAGACATGTCTCATGACGAATGAGAGTGAATGAGAGTAACGATGAGAGTGACGATTGGGAGTGACGATGAGACTGGCGATGAGAGTGATGATAATGAAAAGAGTAGCGGTAAGAGTAACGATGAGAGTGACATTGGAGGGTGATCCTTAAGAGTGATAATGAAGAGTGACGGTAAGTGAAAGTGACGAACGAAACTGACGAACCAAAGTGACGGGAGTCAAGAGAAAGATTGACATTCAGGACCGCTCCATTTACCTCTCAGACTATTTAAAATAAGGAAACAGCAAGACCGCCACAGGGCTCCAATTCGACAGCTCCTTAAGTCGCATGATGGAAACCCGACTGGGCGCGGCGAAGAAGGTTAGAATGAGAAGAAGACCGAAACCTGAAGATGACGGGGTACAGGAAGCAAATGCAAAAGGAAAAGAAAACTTGCAGCAAGATGAACGGGAAACTGTTCGCGCTTTAGCTTGGTCTCCCTGTCTTGTGTCCCAGCAAATTGGCGCTGAAGCCTGGGCATCGTCTGCATGTGTCCAAAGCCGCAAAGTGTCTCCCATCCGCAACAGGTCTGGCTTTCGCCCCGAGCCATTAAAAACCGGCAATGAACTCTGCTAGGTCGCTGCTGCTCTGTTGCGGGACGTGAGATTGTCCGCTAGCAGGCGTGCGATGTCGGATGTGTTGGACGTGCACAATCAAGTGACAGCACTTGGACCTCAAGACACGAGTTCGGTCTGGCTGCGCGTGTAGTCGTATATTGAATCAGTGTGCTGATTGTTGTTCCGGGCGGTGATTTGTCTTTTCACCAGTGGACTCGAGGATCTGACTGGCGGTGTTGGTGTGGCGCCGTGGAGATGTTTTCGGCCACCATTCTTTTTGGCCCCGGTCAAACCTTGACTTTTGACCATCAATTCATTGCCCTGAGTAAGTCGCGTCAAGTGGAGGATTTCAATTCCTTGCCAAATTTCAAGCAGCCGTGAAATGTGCGCATGTCTGAGTGGGTGGCGAAGGCGGAGGCTTGGATAGCGACCATGTCACTGAAGCTACAGGGGCCAGCTGCCGATTTCAGGCCTGAATTCGGCTTGGGGAACTGTTAGGGGGGACTTGGTCGCCCCCAGCGCCGCAGCCCCACCCTCAGTGGATTGGTAGCTGGCACGCCTTGCCCTGTAGCGCCCTGTAAATTTCGACGAGGAACTCAACCTCAGCGGCCCCCTCCCCTTGATGGCAGCTCACCACCCGACTTGACTCGCGAAATTCCCATCCCAATCTCACCCTGATATCTCCCGCCTCCTCTCCAACACTGCCTGAGTGAATAAATCTATATTGTTTAAGACTAGGAGTAATGAAGTACCGAAGAGAATGTGAGGATAGAGACGAAGTCTTGCAAGCCTTCGACGTGATCCTGATCGTCCGGACCATTCGTATGAAGCAAGTGCAAATTACGATGTGATCTACCATTCGACCTAAAGAGGAACCGGAATGAACCCAGAATGAACCCATGTTGTGTCCGGGGACCAAAGGCCCTGGGGGGAAGAGCTTCAATTGAATGTGCGCACTCAAGATCTGACCACCATGTCTCCAAGACTGCTGGACTTATGATAGATGGGTGCCCACGTTCCCATGACCTTCGCCTTTCCCTGGCTCTACTTGTCTGCGGATTGGCGTTCATGGCCAGCGCGAACACAAGGAGAGGGACTTTTTCGGCCAACCGTCGATTCGTACCTAACAAGTCGAAGCCGTTCCAGCCTCTAGACGCAGCATAGTCACAACAAGTTCGTTTCCGCGCCCTAGAAGTAGATGCCCAAGCTGTGATTGTATTCTGGGTTCCGATGCTTAGCTTTCTGCCATTCCAAGCGCCAGCGCAGACACTCATGTTCATCAAAATTCCCATCTATCTCCCGTTCTTTTAGTGTGTTCTTTGGGGCTTCAGAGTTGCTTTCGCACCCTGCATTAGACCGAACGATTGGCAAAGGGCAATTGACGTGGAACTAACTTTCAGCCTTATACGCCCAATATTCATCTTTATCAAAGTGTCTGGCTTCTTTCGGCTGTCCACCAGTCAAAAGTCTCCTTAGCTCGGCTGCAATCGCACAGTGCCACGTGCACGCCGCAGTTCCAGCACATCTCATTATCTACACCATCAAGCCTCAGAGTTTGAGTGAAAGTTGACAATGAGGAATTTCATAGAAATTTGAAGCTCTCACGACGCCATAAGTATGTCCACATTGCCAGCCATCAGGTCTCCTAGTGTATCCCATTCCGTTGGAACTGAACGCTTGACAACAAAGACTATTCTCTGAGTGTTTGAATGTTTCTTCTTTCTGCTACTCTTGTTTCATCCTTGCTAGAAGACATCAGTTAGATTGCGAACTGAAAGCAAGAGGAGTGATGTTGGAGTCCGCGCCTCCCTTCATCTATTCAGCCGCGCGAGTATTCAACATGCCTGTCTCAGGAACGAAGCCAAAGCCAGGATAATGATCAGATTCGCGCTCTCCTGTATGGCGGGTGAAGGCTAACGATAAGCTTTCGCAACTGGCGCAAGGAAGACGACCTTTTTAGTTGGAAACTCACATCAGCGATGGCCCGCCTCTTCAGTAGAGAGGATCAGAAGGGGAAGCATCTTGTGCCATGACCTGACCAAATGACAGTGTCAAACCCGTCGGATATACACATTTACCAATTGGTTCTCGCGCCCTAAATTCAAACGAGTCCATATTTTCATGCACGGGCAATTCTCGGGCGGTCTCAGCACTGGTGTGCTAACTTCCATTGCCGCCGTTGTTGTCAGAATGCACGAAAGCAGCTTGGGTACTTCTGTAAGGCCATGACCCAGCATTGTTGTCAGTCAATAAAGTAACCCTTCCGCAGCGTTTCACTGACTGCACTTTTCCTTTATGACATTGGTCCTCTCATCTGCGAGGCGAGGTAACAATAAAATCAAAGGGAATCTGAAGTCTACCTTGCTTGTATCTCTCTCGTATTATCGGGTGATAAATTAGAAAGCGAGATAGAACGCAAACTTGATCCCTGAAACCCCCAAAACATAGCGAAGGAGATGAGTAATTCCCGTGAATGATCGTCTTGCCTATTGATGGTATAATGCAAAACTTTGCTTCTTTATATTACGCTGAGAAAGCACACATTCAAGCCCAAGCATCATAGAGGATGTTGCAATTTGTCCATGCAACGTCCAACAACCCACACAGTCGCACAAGCACAAAAGATGCGTCTTGAAGAAAGTGATTTGCCAATTTCTTGCACTAACTGGATCTTTAGAATGGTTTGAAAGAGGCCTGAAGCCTTTCATATTTCTAGCCAAGGCGACCTCCCAAACATCCAAACCATGCATGGCTTCCGGGCTTGAAACTCATCCACAAGCCACTCGCGCAACTCGCGCACCCGTTGGAGGGCCTGGTACTTTCACAACTCTTGTAACCCTACTAAACCGCTCGCCCCGAGCTGAAGCCGTAGAGGATGTCCTTAGGTGCCAGTGAGAAAGGGACAAATGCAGAAAAAGAGAAGGGCTCTTAGGTCTGTGCTGTTTGCCTGCTCTGGGCTTTTTCTCCCCTTCTAACTTTTTCTTCGCAGTTTGCCGCCTAGAGACGCATCTTGTTGACTACTGTATGACTCTCACGGGGAAATATTCGAGGGCCAGGATAGCTCACAGAGAAACCTCGATGGCCACCTATGGGGATATATGAAGAGAGCGCGAATTGCCTTGCAGGGTTGCGTGCTCTGGTTCTTCTGAGTCTGCATCGAATCCCAACATTTATGAAGATATGAGTGACCAACTGCAGGCCCCAGACCGATGAAGCAGTACAAGCGCAGCAACGTGCGGTTTTCGGCGCTGCGCCTGTCGTCGAAAGCTCAACTGCGACGCCTCCTACGTAGCTTACAAGAGAGAAACCTAAATTACAATTGCACGTTCTCAGCTCCAGTTGAATCACTGCATTAGCAGCAAACTGCCAGGCGTTACCTTTATCACAATCAGCGAGCCGCCTGGGATTATGATGGCTAGGGCACATGTGATCGCCCGTCTGCTCGGGGGTCGCTTTCCATGGACTCAATCGAGACGGCCTCGAATGACCTTAAGCTTTTCTTGAGGAGCAGAATGACTCGTTAGTCTTTGGAGACACCAAAGAGATTCAGTGCATCCAACGCATGCTTAAATGAGAGATGAGCCCATCATCCTAGCGCGTCTCCCGTTTCCTATCATTAGATGCAAGCCTCAGCAAGCGGGGGAATAGCGTGCAAAGGCGATGTCTGCGTGGGCACGAAGGGGTGGTCTGTCTTAAACTGCTCTTGATCGCGGAACTGGCCAAGGATGGAAATGCTCTCTATGAATTGGACGCAAACTTTTCCAGAGGGCCGAAGGACTGGCTGTGGATATCCACTTTTCGCCGAGATATCCCCCCTCTCTTTTTGCCAGAGAACAGCTGTAAGTCGTTCAGCGATAATGGCTTGAACCCCGCTGAAGTCTATTGCCCTTTTGCGTACCAAGGAGACCGAACAGCGCAAGATGCATCCTTCCCTAGGCTCAGTCTTCGTCATCACATTTCGGCTCTGGAAGTTTCAACTCGCACACCTTATAACTCAGAGTATCTGCCATGGATTTTCTCACGGTAGCCATCCTTTCCTGGTTGGTATCTGAGTTTTCGTAAGTTCTATATTCCAACCTTCAGGCCCCATTTTCCATCTGCCAGTCGATCAAGGGCACTACCCGCGAGAAAAGACTTTGCGCAGCTGATGAGACTCCCCGGCACAGTCGGCAATAATGCGGGGTGAGAGTCTGAGTGTTGACGGAAAGTTCCTAGAGCAAGCTGCGAAATGCATGGAGCTCCCGTTAGGAAGACTCACTTTCACACTCTTCGGCGAATCTTTTGACAGGAAGAGTTTGACAGGAAGAGTTTGACAGGAAGAGTGAGAAGGTCCGCTTGGAATACCTCATGGGACCTTTCTCCGGCCAAGGCCAGCCGCCGTTGCGACACCACAAGCTCTAGATACAGAATGCGACAAGCGTCGCCAATTCTGCAGACACTACGGCTAAGTCAACGACAGAGGTTTACGAAGCCACTGACCTTCCCCATCCGCGCCTTGTGAGGCAATCACAATGAATCGACATTCGAGCTTGGTCTCCAGCATGAACTTGGTCAGAAATTATCCATCTCCTATTAATCACTTCCAACCGCTCGCCCTCCGCCGTTCTTTCTCACCTGCAAGGTGAACGTGACTAACGCCACAACCAATAACCCCACCCCAGTAGTAAGATTAGGGTTCGTTCACACAACATCATCAACCTATAATGCCAACCCGCTAGATAAAAAGAAATTACTACCTAAGCCGTATTTCAACATTCTTATTATAGTTAGCTATTTAATAGTAGGGTCTGCTAATAGAAGCTAGGGATTAACGCTAGTAAATAGGTTATTATATTATAAATCTAGGTTATACGTTATAAGCTATATTATAGATTAGTAGTTAGAGGCTAAAGTGATTAGTTTTAGACTTAATAAGTATTTATAGTAAAAGTAAGCTAAAAGTATCCTGAGGATAAATATAAAGTTAATTACTAAAGAACTATAGGAGTCTAACTAAGAATTAGGTTTAAGTTATATTATATATAAGTCTAATCTTAAATATATTTTTTTATACTTTAGGTTAAGCTAGATTAATCTAATTTAGAATAATTACTTAGCTCTTAAGTTATATTAGATTATATTAATCCTAAATAATTACTATTTTATTATTATATAACTTATATTATAGTTTTTCTAATTCTAAATAAGTCTTTATTATTCTTATATTCCTATAATATAAATATCCTATTATAGCTACCTAATACTTAAGTAGGTTATTTAGTTATTATCCTTATTTATAAGTTATAATATTAGGTCTCTTCTCTAAAGGTCTTATCTTTAAGACTTAGTATAAGTAGGTTGTTAGTCTTAAGTTAGAGATCTATTAATTATACTTCCTAATTTACTTATAATACTAATATTATATTAGGTTATATTTAAAAGTCTAATTCTTATAAAACTTATTATATTTAAATTTATTATAATTAGTAGGCCTTTAGTGTTTTAGTTAATTATTATAGTTATAATATAATACCTTATTCTCCTTACTTTTAGTATAATTATATATATAAAATAGACCTTATTAATTTAAAATATTATAGTAAGTATATTAAGTATAGTTTAACAGATTATAATAGTAGTAACATAGTAAATACTTATAAATAGTTTCCTCTATATAACTAAGGTAGGTGCTAATTAGTCGTAGTGAATTATTATTTTAGGGAATAAAAGAAAGTAGAGCAGGAAGAGTAAGAAGCTAAAGAGGCGCTAGAGGTCCTCTAAATATAGTTAGTAATAGCTCTTAGTTACTTATCTTATCTTTATAAATAAAAGAGGTTTCTAAGGGAATATAGTTTAAACTTAATTTATTATAAGATATAGTTTATTAATAAATAAAAAGCTAAAAAATAAGCTTTAGAGGCTTAAGAGTTTTAGGTGTTTAAGGATTTATTACTATAAAGTATTCTAAATAAGTTAGACTAATTTTCTTTAGGTATAAGTGTTATAGACTTAGGTATTCCTACTATAGTTAATTTTTTAGAGGGGCTTTAGTTATTTTCTAGTGTTCTTAGGTGAATAAATAGTTTTCTTTATTATAGTTTATCTATTTTTATTAGTAGTTTAATATATCTATATAAATATTAGATATATAAATAGCTAGTAATATTTATTAGAAGTATTACTACTAATATTATTAGTATTACTTCTTATTATTACTAATAGGTTATTAGTTTATCTTTTACGTTAGTGATATTCTTAGCTAGTTTCTATATGTTATTTTTATAGCTATACCTTTTCTATTTAATAAGGTATTAATATCCTTTTAGTTTTTTAAAGTAGTTAATAATTTATTTAACTTTATATTCTAATTTGTTATCTTCTATAATAATTAGATTATCTATTTATAATCCTTATAATATTAGTTTAAATAGTAAAATATAGAATATTAAAAAGTATTTTATTATATTAAGTAAGTTAAGTTTATAATTAATTAGTAAAACTTTTTAGAGGATTTTAAAAAGTCTAAGTTTTTTAAAGTCTAATTTATTATTTAGTTATTTTATTTTAGTATTTTACTATATAAGATAGGTGCTATCTCCCTCTTTTAAAGTTAGTCCCTTAATCTTTTATTTATTACTAAAATATACTATTTATTATTATATAAATTTAAGTTCTTTATATATATTATTCTAGATATCTTTAATTTACTTAACTATAGTAATAGCTTTTAGAGCTACTAAGTTAGTATTAAGTTCTTTATAAGTAGTTAGTTTAAATCTATAGTTAAAGTAGAAAGAGGATTCCTTAATACTTTCTCTTATTATACTATTATAAGTAAATTAAGCTATTAGTAGTAATATTACTTAATTATCTTAGTTATAGTTAATATAAGCATAGAAGTAGGTTTTAAGGATTTAGTTAATTTGTTCTATTTATCTATTAGTTTATAAGTGAAATATAGTAAATATTACTTATTTAATACTAAGTTATAATATAATTAACTTTTAAAACTTAGAAGTAAAGATCTTATCTCTATTTAATATAATCTCTTTAGGTATATTATAGTTAGTAATAATATACTTAAGAATTATATAAGTAAATTTTTTAGTATTACTTATTTCTTTATATAAAATAAAGTAAGTATATTTTATAAGTTTATTAATAATAATAAGAATATTATTATAATAAACTTTTATAAAGGGTTCTTAAGACTTTAGTAGCTTAATAATAAAGTTAAGTAATATAAAGTACTAAGTAATTTATAGTATAAGTAAAAGTTATAATAATCTATAAAGTTAATATTAAGCTAGTTTATTTTTTAAGTAAACCTTATAATCTTTAATTACTATTATAATATATTCTTTAATAACTTTTTCTCTATATTATTATTATAGTTATTTTTAGGTTTTTATAATTCCTTAGTAACTATATATAGGTTAAATATAAAACTTTATAATTACTTTAGTATCTAGTTTGCTAGTTAGGCTAGCTATAGATTATCTAGCTACTATTAAGTTTTTTATAGTAAGTACTAAGTCTTTATTATTATTATATTTAAGAATTACTTAAGTTTCCTTTAGTACTAAGATGTTATAATCTAGTTATTAGCTAAAAGTATTAGCTTTACTATTTTCTAATCCTTTTTAATAGATAATTTAGAAATTAAACTCTAAAAGGAATTCTAACTATCTAATTTATTATTTATTAAGTTTTTTTTAAAATAGTAAAATAAACTAAATTTTTATAGTTTATATATATAAATGCTTAGTAGATAGTTCCTAAGAGTTAAAGTTATTATTCTTTAAAAACTTTAATAATTACTATAAGTTCTTTATTATAGATTTAATAATTAATCTCTAATCTATAGAGCTTATGTGAGAAGAAGGCGTAAAGGTATAAGTATCTTTTTAGGTTTTATTAAGATAGTTATGCTCTTAGTGTGAAGTCTAAAGTATTTATTTTAATTTTAAATTATTCTAATAGGTTAGGAATTATTAGGATTAGTTCACTAATAATATAGTCCTTAATTATCTAAAAGGTAGTTTCCTAATTTTTTTTCTATTTAAATAGTTAGTTTTTCTTATTAAGGTTTATAAGAGGTATATTAATTTTTCTATAAAGTCTAATAAACTTTTAGTAGAAATTAATAAATCTAAGGAATTCTTAGACTTCCTTAAGGTTTATTAGTATTAGCTATTCCCTAATAGCTTAGATTTTTTTCTTTAATATATTAATATATCTAAGTGTAATAGTAAATCTAAAGTATTTTACTTCCTAAGTATAAAATATACTTTTCTTAAGTTTAACTAATAGTTTAATATCTTAGAGAGCTTATAGTATAAAGTATATATATTCTCTATACTATTCTATTATTATAGAGAAGATAAAGATATTATTAAAATAGATAACTATAAAAATATCTATATATTTCTAGAGAACTTAGTTAATTATATTCTAGAAAGTAGCTAAAGCGTTAGTAAAACTAAAAGGTATAATAAGGTACTTAAAATATCCTCTATATATTCTAAAAGTAGTCTTCTATTCTTCTCTTTACTTTATTCTAATAAAGTTATAAGTACTTTTAAGGTTTAATACTATAAAGTAATTAGCTCTATAGAGGAGTTATTATAGCTTATTAATTAATAATAATAGATATTAGTTCTTAATTATTATTTCGTTAAGTATTTAGTAATTAATATATAGTTATAATTTCTTATTCTTCTTAAGTATAAATAGGATTAAGCTTCTTATTAGTAATATTAATTCTCTAATATAGCCTTTCTTAAGATTTTCGTTAAAGTATTTATTAAAAACTTCTATCTCTATTAGGTTAAGTCTATAGATTTTATTAAACTTAGGTTCCTTCTCCTCCTTAATAAGGATTTTATAATTAAAATTTATATATTTAAGCAGTTTAGTTTCTAATTTAGCTATAAAAAGTTTTTTATAAACTTTATATTCTTCTAAGATAAATAAAAAAGGATTATTCTTTTATTTAAAATCTACTATCTTTAATAGTTATAAAACAGCTTCTTTTACTTTAAAGTAGCAGATATATTACTTTACTACTCTATAATAAGTAGATCTACTTAAAACTTAGTTTTTATAAAGTTACTTAGAAGCTAGATTATTATTATCTTAATAGAGTTAGCTTATTTTCTAATCTATCTATAAGTTATTCTTCTTAAGTTATAATATTCCTAATATAATATTATATATATTAAGTTTAGTAATATTAAATTAGAGTTATTTATTTTAATTTAAGTAACTTATCTTAAGAGGTATAGTTTTATTACTAATAGTTCCTCTTTTATATTAAACTTATTCTCTTTTTATATTACTAAGCTAGTATATATATTTCTTCTTTTACTATAGTAGTTATAATTTATTTATTACTTATAGTAATATAAAATTTATTTTAGCTTTACTATTAATAAGCGTAATAGTTATAATATTATTAATAATAACTATAAGTTATAAGTATACTTTTTAGTCTAAAAATATTAAACAGATAAACCTTATTATTATTACCTATCTTAATCTTTTATTAGTAGGTAAGTCTAAGTTTTTAATTATTTTAGTTATCTAAAGTAAGTAATTTACTTTCTTTTCTATTAAGCTTTAGTTAAGCTATTTTCTCTAATTCTAATATAGGAGATATTAAGTTTATCTTTTAAGGTTCTCTATACTTAAACTTTATCCTAGTAGTAGACTTATATTATAGTTAGCTATCTAATAGTAAGGTCTACTAATAGAAGCTAGGGATTAATATATAGTAATAGTATATTAGGGTTATAGTCTAGGTTATAGGTTATAGGCTAATAGTAGATTAGGTCTTTAGAAGCTAAGGTGATTAGTTTTAGACTTAATAAGTAATTTATAGTAAAAGTAAACTAAGAGTATCCTAAGGATAAATACTAAGTTAATTACTAAAAAGCTATAGAAGTCTAACCTAAAGCGAAGCTTAAGTTATACTATATATAAGTCCTAAATAGTTCCTTTATTCTATTACTAATCCCTAATTATATATTAATAAGCACTTAATAATTATTAATAAGCGCTTAGTAGCTCTAACTAAGTACTTAGTGATCTATACTACTTATTTAGTCTTATCTTATTATTATATAACTTATACTATAGTTCTTTTAGTTTTAAAGGAGTTCTTATTATTTCTATAATCCTATAGTATAAATATTTTATCCTAGCTACTTAACGTTTAAGTAAGTTATTTAGCTATTATCTTTATTTATAGGTTATAATATTAGGTCCTCTCTCTAGAGGTTTTATCCTTAAGACTTAATATAAGTAGGTTATTAGTTTTAGGTTAGAAATCTATTAATTATACTTCTTAACTTCCTATAATATTAATACTATATTAGGTTATATTTCTAATAATCTTATGATCTCTATATTTTATTACTATTATTATTCTCTTAATATTATTAAGAATAGTTTTAAAGTTATACTTTATTATTATTATTACTTAAAGGGGCTTTACTATAAAATACTATTAAGATCCTTAATCTATAGGGAGTATATTACTATTAATAATACTTATTACTCTTATAATACTTCTAATAATATAATTTGCTAGTATAAAGTAGTATCTACTTAAGTTTCTTTTTTTTAGCTAACTGTTTTTATAGTAAAGTAGTTAATAGTAAAGTCTTATTATTTAAATAATAAGGAGGAGGAAACTAAGGAATTATTTTATAAAAGAATAAAAATACTATAAAAAGTATAAGTAGAGGTAAATAAAATATTAGTAAAGTTAGATTATATTTATAAAGTAAAGAGAATAGTTTTTAAAAAGGGGTATAATAAGATATTAGTAGTTATAGAAGAAGTATCTAAAGTTCTTTTTATAAGTTTTTCTATACTAGAAGTTTAGTCTATAAATAGTTTTAATATAGTAGACTTAGATTTAATCTTTAATTAGAACCTTAATACTCTAAACTTCTTATCTAAAGAGTTTTAATTATACTTTAGTATTCCTAGCTAAATAAAGTTCTTTACTTATATTAATTAAAGTTATCCTCTAAGTTATACCTATACTAATAGAAGTTATATTCTTTATTTCTTAGCTTCTCTTTATTCTTATTATAGTTCTTTTTATATTTATCTTTCTCTTTTATTAGTATATTTATAATACTCCTTAAGTTTATCTAAAGTTATAAATAGATTTAGTCTATCTTTAAGGTTAATATAGTTAAGCATTCTAATATACTTATTAATTTTATCTTAATAGTTAAGTAAGTTATTATTAGGTTCCTATATATTTTCTTTATAGCTATAATTTTTCTATTTAGTGAAGTACTCTTACTTATTATCTCTATATTAATAGTTAAGTAGTTTCTTAACTTTATACTTTAGTTTATTATCTTCTATAATAATAAGGTCTTTTATTTATAATCCTTATAAAGCTAGTTTAAGGAGTAAGATATAGAATATTAAGTAATATTTTATAGTTTTAAGGAGTTTAAGTTTATAATTAACTAGTAAAATTATTTATAATATTTTAAAAAGTTTAAATTTTTTATAGTTAAGTTTATTACTTAGTTATTTTATTTTAATATTTTACTATATAAAATAGATACTATCTCTCTCTTTTAAAGTTAGTCCTTTAATTTTTTATTTATTACTAAATTTAGTTATCTTTTACTATATAAATTTTAGTTCTTTTTATATATTTTCTTAAATATCTCTTATTTATTATATTAAAGTAATAGCTTTAACTATTTAAGGTTTTATTTAAAGTTCTCTATAAATAATTAGTTTAAATCTATAATTAAAATAGAAAGGGGATTCCTTAGTACTTTTTCTTATTATATTATTATAAATAAATTAAGCTATTAGTAATAATATAACCTAATTATTCTAATTATAATTAATATATATATAGAAGTAGGTTTTAAAGATTTAGTTAATTTATTCTATTTATCTATTAATCTATAAGTAAAATATAATAGATATTAATTATTTAATATTAAAGTATAATATAATTAATTTCTAAAAGTTAGAAGTAAAAATATTATCTCTATTTAATATAATTTCTTTAAGTATTTTATAATTAGTAATAATATACTTAAGAAATATATATATATATTCTTTAGTATTACTTACTTCTTTATATAGGATAAAGTAAGTATACTTTATAAGTTAGTTTATAATAATAAGAATATTATTATAATATATTCTTATAAGAGGTTCTTAAAACTTTAGTAGTTTAATAATAAAGTTAAGAGATATAAATTACTAAGTAGTTTATAATATAAGTAAAAGTTATAATATATTATAAAGTTAATATTAAGTAAGTTTATTTTTAAAGTAGACTTTATAATTCTTAATTATTTTTACTATATATTCTCTAATAACTTTTTTTCTATAATATTATTATAGTTATTTTTAAGTTTTTATAATTTCTTAATAATTATATATAAAGTATATATAAAATTTTATAATTATTTTATTATTTAGTTTATTAAGTAGGCTAGTATTAAATTATTTAGCTATTATTAAGAGTTTAATTATTAATATTAAATCTTTATTATTATTTTCTTTAAGAATTACTTAAGTTTCTTTAAGTATTAAGATATTATAGTTAAGTTTTTAGCTAAAAGTATTAGCTTTACTATTATTTATCCCTTTTTTATAGATAATTTAGAAGTTAAATCTTAATAAGAATTCTAATTATTATACTTATTATTTCTTTAATACTTTTAAAATTATAAAGTATATAAGGTTTTTATAATCTAAATATATAAATATTTTATAAATAGTTCTTAAAAGTTTAAGTCTTTATTCTTTAAAAGCTTTAATAATTATTATAAATTCCTTATTATAGATCTTATAATTAAGCTTAAATCTTTTAAGTTTTTTAGAAAAGAAAATATAAAGATATAGATATCTTTCTAAATCTTATTATAATAGTTATATTTTAATTATATAATTAGATATATTAAGTTTTATTTTAAATTATTTTATAAAGTTTAAAATAAAGAGGATTAATTTACTAATAATTAAGTTTTTAATTTTCTAAAAAGCTATTTATTATAGTTCTTCTTATTAGAATAGTTTATTCTTATAGCTAAAATCTATAAAAGCTATATTAATCTTTTTATAATTCTTAATAAATCTTTAGTAGAAATTAATAAATTTTAAAAATCTTTAGACTTTCTTAAAATTCTTTAGTATTAGCTATTTTTAAACTACTTTAATTTTATTTTTAGATATACTAACTTCTCTTAAAGTAATAATAAATTTAAAGTATTCTATTTATTATATATAAAACTTATTTTTCTTAAGTTTAACTAAAAGTTTAGTTTTCTAAAAAGTTTATAAAATATTATATATATTTTCTTTATATTTCTTAAAAGTAGGAGAGAAGATAAAGATATTATTTAAGTAGATAACTATATAGATATTAATATACTATTATAATATAGTATTAATTATATTTTAAAATATTATAGGTATATTAATAAGACTAAAAAGTATAATAAAATACTTAAAATATCTTTTTTATATCTTAAATATAATTTTCTATTCTTCTCTTTATTTTATTCTAATTAAGTTATAAGCTTTTTTAAGATTAAAAGCTATAAACTAATTAGCTTTATAAAGGAGTTATCTTATTTTATTTATAAGAGGTAATAAGTAGTAGTTCTTAATTATTATTTTATTAAATATATAATAATTAATATATAGTTATAGTTTTTTATTCTTTTTTAATATAAATAAGATTAAGCTTCCTATTAGTAATATTAAGGGTTTAATATAACCTTTTTAGAGGTTTTCTTTAAAGTATTAATCTAAAACTTCTATCTCTATTAAGTTAAGTTTATAGATTTTATTAAATTATAGTTCTTTTCTTTCTTTAAAA
Organism: Colletotrichum sp. SAR 10_65; assembly: GCA_025328335.1. NCBI lineage: Eukaryota > Fungi > Ascomycota > Sordariomycetes > Glomerellales > Glomerellaceae > Colletotrichum > Colletotrichum sp. SAR 10_65. Next base: position 72,157 of record JAKMWQ010000029.1, read on the forward strand.
AGGATTTTATAGTTAAAATTAATATATTTAAGTAAGCTAGTTTTTAATTTAGTTATAAAGAGTTTTTTATAAACTTTATATTCTTCTAAAATAAATAGAAGTAGATCTTTGTTTTATTCTAAATCCTTTATTATTATTAATTATAATATAGCTTTTTTTACTTTAAAGTAATAAATATATTATTTTATTATTTCTTATTTTATTAGCTTATTTAAAGCTTATTCTTTATAGTACTACTTAAGGATTAAGTTATTATAATCTTAATAGAGTTAGCTTTTACTCTAATCTATTTATAGGTTATTTATTTATAGCTAAAATAATCTTAGCACTATATTATATATTCCTATATTAGTAATATTAAATTAGATTTTTTCTTTTTAATCTAAGTAATTTATCTTAAGAAGTATAGTCTTATTATAGATAATACCTCCTTTATACTTAAATTCTTCTCTTTTTACTATATATAAGGTATATAATTATTTTTTTCCTCCTTATTATACTTCTAACCTATTAATAGCTTAGAAAGTAATAAAATTTACTTTAGCTCTACTATTAATTAGTATAAATATAGTTTATTTATTAATAGTAACTTTAAGTTTTATATTATTTTTATATCTTTATAATATCTAATAAATAGATTTTTTCTTTATTACTTATTATAATCTTTTATTAATAAGTAAGTTTAGTTTTTTAACTACTTTAGTTATCTTAAGTAAGTAATTTATTTTTTTTCTTATATTACTTTAATAAAGCTATTCTTATAGATTTTAACTTAAGGAGGTCTTAGTTTATTCTTTATAATTCTCTAAGTATAAGCTTTATCTTAATAATAGATTTAGTATTTATTACGCTAGTATTTATCCTATTTTATATTACTATTATATTAGTATTTTATAAGAAATTAAAAACTTAGCTAAAAAATAATAATCCTTTTATTAAAAGTTATTATTATTTATTCTATTATAATATATATAATATAGATATTTTTAATAAGTTTATTATTAAGCTTTCTAAAGTAGAATTAATAGTTATATTTATCTCCTATATATTCTTTATATTTATTATAAAAATACTAAAGCTAAAAGAGGGTTTAATAAAGTTAGTAGTTACTTCTTAGTGTTAAGTAGTCTTCTATATATAGCTAAGAGGTATAATCTTAGTCTTATTAATCTATTAATATATTATAAAAATAGTATTATTATTTATTTTAAAATAGGTTAACTTCTTAGTATTTTAGGAGTTACTTAGTTCTATTTTTTTAATTTTTAAATTCTCTTTTAGAGCTAAAATTATTTATACTAAAAGTAAACCTATAGGTAATCTCTACCTAAGTATATTATTAAGTAATATTATAAAGTTTATCTAAATTATAAAGTAAACTTTTACCTTCTCTAAAAGTCTAATTAGTAGTTATATTAAGGAGTTATTACTCTATTAGAAGATTATATTAGTATTCTAGTTCTTCTTTAGATTCCTCTTTAACTTATTTATTAAGTTCCTAATTAATTTATTTAATTCTTATAAAGTTTCTATATATATATTTATATTATTCTATATATATAGTAATTACTCTAAACTATTAGTACTAGATAAAGTTATTTAGTTCTTTTTAGATTTTTTAGAGATATATAAGCTAAGCGATTTATAATTACTTAAGTTATTATTTATTATCCTTCTCTAGTTCTTATTTATATATAATAAGTAAGGTATTAATAGGTTTAAAACGTTAGATTTATAATATCTTATTAAGTTATTTAGCTAACTTCTTAGTAATCTTATTATTACTTTAATATATTATAGCTAAAGTTTTAAAATAAGTATTTAGGCTAGTTATATTATAACTAGATTAACTAAGGTTATTATCTCTTAAGTAGTATTCTAATATTTCTTTATCTTTAAAATAGATTTAGTAGTTATTATTATAATATTTAGTTTATAACTAAGATATATATAAAACTTTTATAATAGTATTAACTTATTAAGGTTGCTCTACTATTAGTTTCTAAAGAAGCTTCTTAAATTATTTATAATCTTTAGTAATATATCTTTATTTATTATAGTTATAATACTTAAGGTTTTATAGTTTCTTATTATTAGGTTTAGTTATTATATTAAAGTTTATAGGTTTACTATACTATCTATAAGTAGTACTTTAGTAAGTATTATTCTAGTTATTATAAAGTTTATTATTATTCTATTAGTTACTAAACTTATACTAAAGTTATTATTAATATTTATATCTAAAGTTAGCTCTTTATTATCTTTTACTTTTTTCTTTTCTTTATTTAAATAGTTAATTATTAATCTTAATAGCTATATTAGTATACTAAAAGAAGTCTTTAGGTTTATTTAGTTTAATTATTTTATCTTTAATATTATCCTTAAGTCTTTAGTAGAATATAAAGATCTTAATTTCTTTAGTTAGGTCTAATTAGATATTAAGTTATCTAAAAGTAGTAATATATTTTTTAGCTAACTTAATCTATTATAACTATATAAAATTATATTTAGTTTAGTATTTTTTATTTAGATTTTAAAAGAGGGATTATAGAGCGTCCTTAAATCTTTAAAAACTACTATAGATATTATATATTTCTATAGAGTATTTATCTAAAGTTTTATACTTAAGAAATTCTTTTTAGATAGGTTTAAACTACTTAAAAGCTTACCTATAAAGGTAAGTAGCTATATAGATAACCTTTTCTATCTAATTAGTAAAGTTATTATAATAAAAGTTCTAATAAGTTTAGATTTAGATTAGAAATAACTTAAGTTATCTTTAAGTATTATTATAAGTAATAAAGCTATTAAGTTTAAGTTTCTATCTTCCTCCTATAGGAGTAGTAATAATATTAGTAGTAGCTTAAAAAGTATTAACCTTATTTTAGAGTTTTTATATAAAAAGGTTATTACTTTATCCTCTTAAGTAAGTAATTCTACTTTTAAGGTTTATAAGTCTTTAAAGTTTATTATTAAGTTCTTAGATTATTTACTTAAAGTTTTAGAGTTTATTAGTAGTTTTATTATATATAGTTTATACTTTAGTAATATTATTATCTCCTTTTTTAACTTAAGCTTAAAGCCTATTATAAGTTTCTTTTTTAAAAGTAACTTTATTATCTAAGTCTATTACTATTAAGGCTCCTTTAAGTTCTTTAGCTAGGCTTTTAGCTTACTATTAAGAAGAAGAAGAGCTTCTTAAAGTAGGTAATTTAGTAAAAGTATATAAGGATATTTTATTTATATTATTTAGTAAGTATTAATAATTAACTTACTAAATAAGAGTAATTAAAGTATTATAGTTAGCTATCTAATAGTAAGGTCTACTAATAGAAGCTAAGGATTAATATATAGTAATAATATATTAGAATTATAGTTTAGATTATAAGTTATAAGCTTATAGTAGATTAATCTTTAGAGGCTAAAATAATTAGTCTTAAACTTAATAAGTAATTTATAATAAAGGTAAACTAAAAATATCTTAAGGATAAATACTAAGTTAATTACTAAAAAGCTATAAAAGTCTAACTATAAGTTAAGTTTAAAGTTATACTATATATAAGTTTAACTCTAAATATATTCCTTTATACTTTAGGTTAATCTAAATTATTTTAATTTAGAATAATTATTTAGCCTTTAAGTTATATTAGATTATATTAATTTAATATAATTATTATCTTATTATTATATAACTTAAACTATAGTTCTTCTGTTACTAAATAAGTTCTTATTATTCCTATAGTCCTATAGTATAAATATCCTATCTTAGCTGCCTAACGCCTAAGTAGGTTAGTTATTTATTACTCTTGCATAATAGGTTATAATAAGTATCTTATTTATAATAGAGATATATAGGGTATCTTAGTTATTATACTAGCTTATTTAGTTTACTTAAGTATTAGCTTTTAGTTAAGCTTTTTAAGTTATCTATAGTCTTTAGCAATATATCTTATTTTTTTATAATTATAGTATTTAAAGTTTTATAGTTTCTTATTATTATTCTTAATAGTAATACTAAGGTCTATAGGTTTGCTATATTATCTATAAGAAGTGCTTTATTAAGTATTATTTCTATTATTATAGAGCTTATTATTATTCTACTAGTTATTAAATTTATATTAAGGTTATTATTAATACTTATATCTTAAGTTTAGGCTTTATTATTTATTACCTTATTCTTTCTATCACTTAAAGAGTTAGTTATTAATTTTAATAATAAGTTTAATATATTAGAGGAAATCCTCTAGTTAATTAATCTTAATAATTTTATCTTTAACTTTATCTTTAAGTCTTTAGTAGAATATAAAGATCTTAATTTCTTTAGTAAGATTAAGTTAAACGCTAAGTTATCTAAAGTTAATAAAGTAACTTTTAGTAAACTTAGTCTATTTAAGCTATATAAGGTTACGCTTAGCTTATTACTTCTTATTAAGGTTTTAAAAGAAAGACTAGAGTATATCTTTAAATCTTTAGAAGTTAGTATATATATTATAGGTCTCTATAGTATATTTATTAAAAGTTTCATATTTAAGGTATTTTTTTTAGATTAGTTTAAACTATTTAAGAGCTTTTCCTTAGAAGTAAGTAGCTATATATACTACTCTCTTAGTTTTATTAGTAAAATCTCTATAGTAAAAGTTTTAGTAGTTCTTAACTTAAATTAAGAATCTTTTAAAAGTTCTAGAGGTGCTATTATAAGTAACTAAAGCGTTAAGCTTAAGTTTCTACCATTCTTTAGTAGGGGTTATTATAATATTAGTAGTAGTTTAGAGAGTATTATTTTATTTTCTAAGCTAGAGTATTTTATTTTTAAAGTTTAAGATATACTAAGGTTTATTACTAAGTTCCTAAATTATACTTTTAAAGCTTTAAAGTTTAGTAGTAGTATTATTATATATTTCCTAAATTTTAGTAATATTTTTATCTCTCTTTTTAACTTAGTGTTAGAGTTTATTATAGGTTTCTTTTTTAAAGGTTACTTTATTATTTAAGTCTATAGTTATAAAAGCTTCTTTAAGCTCCTTAGCTAGGTTTTTAGCTAGCTATTTAGATAGAGTAGAGCTTCCTAAAGTAAGTAATTTAGTAGAGGTATAAAAAGATATTATATTAATATTACTAATTAGTAATATTAATAGTTAATTTACTAAATAGGAGTAATTAAAATATTATAATTAGCTATTTAATAATAAGGTCTACTAATAGAAGCTAGAGATTAATATTAATAAATAGGTTATTATATTATAAATCTAAGTTATATATTATAAGCTATATTATAGATTAGTAGTTAGAAGCTAAAATAATTAGTTTTAGATTTAATAAGTATTTATAATAAAAGTAAACTAAAAATATCTTAAAGATAAATATAAAATTAATTATTAAAAAGCTATAAGAGTTTAACTAAAAACTAAGCTTAAGTTATACTATATATAAGTCTAATTTTAAATATATTCCTTTATACCTTAAGTTAAGCTAGATTAATCTAATCTAAAATAATTACTTAGTTTCTAAGTTATATTAGATTATATTAATCCTAAATAATTACTATTTTATTATTATATAACTTATACTATAGTTCTTCTAATTCTAAGTAAGTCCCTATTATTCCTATATTCCTATAGTATAAATATCCTATTATAGCTGCTTAATGCTTAAGTAGGTTGTTCAGCTGTTATCCTTGTTTACAGGTTGTAATAATTCTCTTACCCTAATATTTTGTCGTTAATTAAGCAAAGGAATTTCCCAGAATTAATGAAAGCAATCCAAATGAATACAAAGGGTATTCCTAGCGTGCGGTGTCTACCACGCATGCGTATAAATCACATCTTATTTCACTATCATTATCGTTATCAACCATCGTCGTCGTCTACCATGATCTTCTTTTGTTGCCTTCTGTTGTCCCCGTCGTCGTCGTCGTTGTGGTCTCTTTTACTGCTATCGTTCTTCTCCGAGTATTAGGTGTACAGCAATTGTCGGCAAGCAGTACTCAATACAAAATCAAAGTAGGCTTTCAGTTGCAAACAAGAGTGGTATGTAGACCGACTAACAGATTTGTGAGGACCAGATTGCTTTTCAACATTCGAAACTCTTTCTCTCCATAGAAATCCGAACACAGCTAGCCTCGATACTCCACGACATTATTTCCATCAGAAGCAAACCTCGCACTGCAGTAACAATAAAGACAGGGGTCTTCCAAAGCCATGCCCCCCTCCGTCTCCACTGCCGAGGATGTCAAATTCGCCATGAATCTCGCCTGCTGAACAATTTGGCTTGATCCGGAAGTGCAGCACTTCCAACCGCCACTCCAGTTTGCGAATTCCCCGGAGCTAGAAGGGCCGTCCAGAACGACCGACCGCGGTATTTAACATATGGACGTAGTGCCAATTGCGAGGCCATGAGACCTTCTCATGCGAGACAGGGTTGCTGAAGACCAATAATCACCGTGAATCATGGTCAATGTGTGCATTGGGCCAGAGCATACGACATGACCGATGCATAAAGTTCCTCACATCAGTGGTGTTCTGAGGCTTTCTGCACGTCACATACCTCTCTTGCTGAAAGGATCAGCCATGATCGTCGAGTAAGTCAAGATGAATGGATGTTTCAGCAGGCATGAGTGTTCTCTGGGCCTCAAAGAACTTCTTTCTCCAACTCAATGGCTACCACCAATGTTCTTGGAGACAGCTACTCGACGCAGTCGAGGGTCTTGTCGACCACTGTATTGACACGGTGGCAAAGTAGTCGGTCGAGAGCCTTGTGGTCTACTGCGTGGATATCGCCGACACTTACACTGTTGACCTAGAGATAACGGCTCAGGTGGCTGGCCGAGGAGACAGGCTGTTGGTCTAGATATGGTGGTTGGAGAGCCGGAGACCTTGATGACCGCGAGGTCAAGCGGGCAGTGGCAGCAAACACATGCATGACCATTTGGAGCGAGACCAACATCTGTTCCCACGAATGTTGCATGTATGAGGGGGCATGCAACAGAAGCAAGCTGAAGAAAAACCAAGATTTTCAGTGTTTCGTCAACCATGCCAGGCAGTAAAATTCGCTCAAGTCTTCATTGTCTCCAGAACTCCAGGCGTTAGGGGAGCCAATTTTTACAGTCGTCTCCGGTTCCAGAAGCTCCTCCCAGGCCACGTTGAGCTGGCCGAAAAGAATGATACGGTAGGGCTTTGACGAACCTCGTTCCAGTACTTGCGAATAATTGTGTGCTGATGGAAGGCAAAGATGATGCTGTCATTCAGCGTTGGAAGAAGACAGATCGGTCCCTTCCCGATACAGGCCACAGGATCGGCACAAGCAGGCCGAGGAAGCGAGAAGGTAGAGCGGTGATTGATGGCTCGGGTCATGTCGGGCGCGCGTAAATTGCAATAACACGCAAGACACTGACAAGAGCGAGGGAAAGTTGCGCTGGGCGGGCGAATTGCGAAGCTGGAAGCCCGGCAAGAAATCCAGTGCGGTGTTGGCTGAACTTTCTTGCGGGCGGATGGATGCGACACACCCAAGAGCAAGTGTGATGGTCTTCAGGGTGGCTGTAGGGACCGGGAATAATTAGGGAATTGATGTCACGGTAGTGCGACCCATGGCAAACATACCTCTTCTTGCTGACACGAGATGGTCAAAAACTCGAACATTGTGGTTGCCGAAGGTCCCGGCCTGCAAGGTCGAGTCGCCAACACTGTCGTGGTGGTTTGCTTCAGGGCGGCATTTATTTTCGGTCCATGAGAACTCGGCGACGGCGCTTCTTTTGCGGGATTCACTGAAATGTGGCACTCGACAACCTCATTCTAAGGCCCAGGGAAGTTTGGCCCAACTTGCTTTCGGGCCAGCTGGTCGCGTGACGCGTGGCTTGGTTGAGGTCTTCTGGCCCTTTGGCATACATTGCTCCCACTTGAACAGAGCATTCAGCTTTGGGCCTTGCTCGATATCAAATCCTTCAGCTGCTCGAACATGCTGATATGGACCTTGCGGTTTCCTTGGAGGACTTTGGTCAGTCTTTCCCATTATCGCCGTTTGCTTTCTGTACCTTCTGGTCTTCTTATCGTCGGGTTTTGGATCGCATTTGATTTAGCTGTTTGAGAAGTATTCGGATTGATTATCCACATCAGTGTTTCAACAAGCCTGTCCGAAATACATTAGCAAAGGAGCTTGCCGCCTGGGAAATTTGCAAGAAGGCTCCAAACGTACGATTGGGTAAAAGGAGGAAGTTTCTCTATCCATCGTATCCAGGGAGCTGAATGAAGACAGCAGGCAGGCTGGTTGCGTCGCGGACGCAATCAGACGGTGAACATTTGAACCAGCCTGATGTCCATTGATGAGTGTAGACTTTGGGATGATCTTAGAATTGGTCTCGGCATACGCAGCGTGCAGGGCTTAGCTGCTTGCATGGCGTCCTCGTCCTGCTCGAGCAGCGGCTGCCGTCGGACCAGTTGGGTGCGACATCTCGACGGCGTTTGGTAGAAACGAGTTGCGATCCGCCCCGCCCGGCTGAGGATGCATGCTTCTTTGCGTTGATTATGTGCTGAAGTTTGATTTGCCATCTCTCCGGCGATGTCCCCTGGATTCATGTGTTGATGTAAAGGACTGGCTGAGAGCCTGCTGAGGGACCGTTGCGGCATGGGTAGAAGGGTGCTTTTGCTGGCAATTCAAGCACAAGGTGTAGCCAAGAAGATCGGCGAGGTTCCTGAATGTGCTCTTCTCGAGCAGGATGGAGTCGGGAGGGGCTAAAAGGCTGCAGTGGCCCGACCTCTAGCCCGGAATCGGAGGCCGACTTGCAAGCAGGCAGGAGGAAAAACCGATGGCGGCACAGGCGGGGCTCGGAAGAGGAGGGACACGATGGAATCTTGACCGAGCAGATTGAGGATGGTTAGGTCGTGGATGGCGAGAGAGGGAGGAGGGTGGCCATGGAGAAGCTGCGGGCGATGTGCTGAAGCGATCGTCTTCCAGCGAGAACATACGAAATAACCCGAGAGGCTTGGTCGAGAGGATGGTAGACGGCGAGATTGGGGTAGAAACTGTCGGCTCGTGTTGGCACGTTATCCAACGAAAGGTGGTCCATCTGGTCAGACAAAAGAAGGGTCAGGAATGGCGACCAGTCGAACATGCATTCTCACCGAGCGCAGACCGAAAACTGGACCACTCGACGAATGTTTGTTGCTTTGTGCGGATGTGGATGGGGATGATGCCCTGGTTCGATTCGAGTGCAGCGTCATGCAGAAATCGATGTGGGAACGGCTGAGATGAAGAAGGTCCCTCCATTCCATAGCAATTACTTGGAATGCCACAGGCAGTCTGCAGTGTAGGCACCTTGGTGAGGAAAGGCAGCTGCGCCTGAGAAACTGCGCCTCAGTAGCTGCGTCCAAAGCCACACTACATTCAAACAGGAGCATGTAGTCCGCTCGAGAGAAGGAAGCCACCTCCTCATGGCCAATGGTCGAACAGTCCAGGCTCGCACTTTCCGCTGGTGCACTACCCCCCGACTGGCCTGCTCTTATGATACCAACGGTATCCTAAGGTGATTGGCCTGCCCTTACGATACCAGCGGTATCCTGAGGCTAGCCATTCACATCACTGGTATCAGTGAACCACTGACACGAAGGCTGCACGCCCCACTGCCCTACTGGTGCTTTGGATCACCCCAGTCCTTTTATTTGCAATGACTGCAAGTTTGTGAGCCAGAGATGGTGCGCAGGGCAAATTGAGCGATTATCAGAAGGTGGTGTCTTGGCTGCTGAGTCGGGGTTTGGTTTTCTGGTGTTCACGCGGCGACTGCGTGGTCAACAATAGATGCGACCGTCTGCACGGGCCTTAGGTCTGTTTCCAGTCTGGATGTGTTGACAATCCCGCGAGTCGTGAGTCCTGAGAGCAGAACATTTCGATTTTGTCTGTCTCCAGTGTGGTGAATCGTCATTTTCATCTCCCTTACGCTTTTGCTGGATACGATCCGGCAAGGCGGACTTGGATGATGGATATCGGGGGTGTCGCAAGGCTTACAAGAACGTGCGACCGCATCTTCAATGTTCAGGACCAAGAATGATTCCCCACGATGTTATGCATGGCGAACGTTTCGTCTATGCTGTGCGATCTCCTACGGTTAGAACGAGAGGTGCTTCCGATGTTTAACATATCGACTTTGGGGTCTCCCTTAATGCATCCTATTAATATCTCGCAGGGGCTTTTGACACCTGTGGTTCGGGGGAGGTGCTGCCGATTTCTCGTCAGCACCTCTCCAAAATCGTCAGCACCCCCCCTGAAGGGAACGTACCGCGTGACGTGTTGCCTGCTAACGTGAGCAACTCCGCCGTCATCCATCACCGGGGGAAGCCAGCATAAACGGAACGAACCCCAAATGTCAAATCTGTCGTAAACATCGTCTTCTTCCGGCGCACCCTCATGATAGCGTTCGTCCAAAAATGCTTCGGCAAGCGTGCATACATGCAAGTGTGATGTCGTCTGATTCGCAAATGCTGCACTGGCTTCTCCCTAAACCTCCTTTCGATGCCCCTGACTGGACGCACCCTCACACAATCCATCTGCACCAAAATGTGTCCACCCGGACTCCGGCCACAGAAACTGACGGTGTTGGCTTTTGGCGCATCGTTTTTTATTGACGGGCAACGGGGTGATGTTAATCAACGAGCCAACCTCGCGTCCACGCAAAAGGTTCCAGGAATTTGGTGCAATGCCTTTTTGCCACCGCACATGCAGTCTCAACGACATTAAATCAATACCTAAGCCATGGCGGAGGATGTGTTTGTTCCATGAAGGCCTATATGGGCCGTATGTGTCGCGTGCCGACTGGCTGCTAGTCATCGCGGTGGCCGCAGCATCTCACCTTGAGATCGTGCGTGGGAAACGCCTTTGCTGATTGGCTGCTGGTTGAAGATGTGGCGGGTTCGGGTTCGGAATTCCCAGCACAAGATACTTACGTATGGAGGCAGACGAGGAGGTGCTGCCGAAAATTCGTCAGCACCTCCCGGTGGGGTTGCAGGTCACAGTCGCAGCATCTAGCAATCAAAACTGACTCATCTCCGACAAACCAGCCATGCCACTCCTTTTCAATCACTGCAGGAAGCATATATTAATCGCGGCCCTTCAGCATGTGAAATAAATGCAGGGTCCCCATGGCTGGCGTGCACAACGGTTTGAAGACTTGTGGGCGTCTGGCGCCTGGCGCCTGGCCGTTCTCAGTTTAGCGCGATCGGACGCAGGCCTCCCCTTGTGCAGATCGTCTGAAAATGCGGGCCAACAGGGCAGGCTTCAAAGTTAATTTCGACTTCCACATTGCGAGCCCCAATCCTGGGTCACAGGTTTGCTTGGGGGTTGTAAGACCTTGGATCCGAACCACAGCAGTTGGGGGTGCACCCAAAGCTCTGGTGGCCGGGCCATTGGGTTTGGCAAGAATCGTCGGTCGCAGCGAATTTGATTTTGCGCAGCATGTCGTTTGAGAAAGCAAACACTCTGATTTGTGCTAGCTGACAGTAATCTTCGGCTTGGACATCGGCGTTCATGGCGCATGCTGCGTCTACAGCTACCTATCTACCTTACCTTACGTAGCCGGCCGCACCCTTCGGCACCACTCGGACGCACCATTCAGACGCACCCAAAATTGATGCGTCCGAAGAACTGGAGCAAATGACGGGTGTTCACAACTTGAATATTGCCCGCTTCGAAATCACGCTACAACCAATTGGAGACGCAACTGTATTCAACCAGGAACAAAGGCGAAAACAAGCCTGGCGTCAATTCAAGTGGCATTGCATCTTGGGAGCATCCTCGAGGAAAGTCTTCAATCCAGGTGAACGGGGCTGTCGCTGATTCTTCTACGCGTGCAAACTGCTTAATGTTGGCGTCCAGCATGGAGTGGTTGGTCCTTTTGAAGTCACCTTGTCTATGGCCTTCATCTTGACGATGAAGGCAGCCGCACGTACCAGCAGAGGCAGAAGTCAAACCGATATGAGGTAATTTAGGTATGCATGGGGGTTATTTGCGAGAAAAATGAATGCGGAAGGGCGCAAAGCAAGCAAGAGGCCAAATCGGAGACCAGGTGGAAGAAGAAGCAGGGTGAAGGAAGAGAAAGAGGGAGCATGGAAAAGTCATTTCGCAAAATGAAAATAACGATAGGTATATCCTCGCCGGGAGTATCCTGGGAGCAAAGACACGATGAGACTAGATATTGGAGTAGTAACACACGACGGCACATGCGACGACGCTGGACACCTCGCGAGCCATTTGACATGGGTTTTGGAATTCGGAGATTCCTGGGCGGAAAGCAGTCCGGCGGACTACATTACAGCTTGCCTCCCCATTGCATCCAAGGTAAGTCGTGAGTTATCAGAGTAGATGACGGTTTGAATCGCATTGCTGCTGCCTCTGAACCTTCAACTTGGAGGGCATGCTGCCGACTCGTCCGCTGCCGCAAAGGCCTCGCTGCGACTCAGCTTGAATCATACTACCCATCGCCAGCTTGTCTTTGGGGAAAAGCACCATCAGGTGCCTCAAGCTACCACATTGATCGACGTGCATAGTGGGTATGGGCGCGTGGCTGATGTCTCGGGCGATGCAGGTCGAGGTCTCTGGTGGTGGGTTTCGACCGGCTTCGAGACAGCAAGGCTGCGCTTGTGAAAGGTCGAATGGTTCGGCGGGGACGGGAGAGGCGGCAAAGATGATCGCGTTGGTATCGATGCCGGGCATCAATGAAGCTCTCGTATTGCATCGCTTGGACTCGGTCGGCAGTCGGAACGTTGCTCGTCATCTTGTCGGGCTCGATTGATCTTTCGGTCTCGCGGTCGGAAAGACAGAGGGGCAGGATGTCATTGCAATGGTGAAGATGTCAAAACCCTGCCAAGGAGAAAGTTAGACAAAACAACATTGCGTGGGGGGTGGGAGACGTCCCAATCTTGCTTGGACGCCATAGTGCAAACAATCATGCCATGCGCAGATGCGCGGACTCTGGAAGAGTCGGAAGAGTTGGAGAGGGAACAAAGAAGGGAGGATCGTAATGCGACTTTTTAGCCGATTATATGCTGCTTTCAAGGCCGGCCGTCCAAATGATTGCCTGCCACAGCCATGCCCGGGAACCGGGCAAAGCTGACGGTCGAGAAAGCGGCAGTATGTCCGAGCCATGAGCCCGCTTCCAGACATTGCGATGGAGCGCATTTCTCGGGAAAAGAATGCGACTTGAGGTTTCTGGACGTCGGTCGTGATGTTTGATGTGCGACGTCGGTGCAGGTGTGAAATGTAGGTAGGTTCGCCCAAGGAAAAGGGACAGAAGGGAAGATCTGGGTTCTAGGTTGACTGACCTAAAGTAATGGCCCTGAAGTGCAGCAGCACCTGTGGGCTGGTGACGGGAGAGGTGCTGACGAACCTTTGTCAGCACCTCCACTGAAGGGTACTGTAGGTGTGCACCCACTCTCCCGGCTAGATACCGCCTGACACAGGACCGAATTTTCTTGCTACCCAGACACATTTGGTGTGATCTGTCCACCAGCGGCTGAATCAAAACTTGCTTCGAGAGGAGCTGTCTTGCATGCATCCAGAAGCTCGTCCGTTGAAGATGGACAAGATGGTGTTCAGGGATTGGCGGCGTACATTGACGGTGCCGCATTCTATCCTCATCCCGGATCCACTTTGACCCGCCCCTCAGCGAGCTGAAAGGACGTTTGCGCGTCGGGCAATTAGACCTGCGAAATCCAACGAGAGAAGCCCTCGTGTTCCACAAATGCATCAGTGATCTGAGCCCCGGCCTGCGATGGCGATGCATGAGGACAGCCTGACTGTTACTCGTGGCATCCGAGACGATTTCGGTCGATTGATCTACCTAAATAAGAAAATCAGTGCAACGAGCCTACGGATGCGCTCTTTTCTCGGTCTCTATCGGGTTGGATCGTGGGGTTTTTTGTCGTTCGGCTGCAACATGACCGGCTGGCTCCGTGATGCCGCATCAAATTTGACTGCGGGATTGCACAGTGGATGCGTGCGAGCACGCTGTGAAGACATGGAGAGGCGCGGGGCTTCAGAATGGCAGGTAGCTCAATTAGGGGGCTTTCGGACGCATCGTCTTTGGACGCAGCCAAAACCACTGCGTCCGAAGAACCACAGAAGTAGGCAGTTCTGACGCAATTAGGTGCGTCCGAAGCTGTGCTTGAAGAACTAGAGAGGTGCGCAGCCCAGGCCCAGGCACACATGACGTAATTAGCTGCGTCCCAAGAACAAGAGCTCCAGTGTTCGATGAGAATGTCTCCTTAGACCCCGATTTCTGCACGGAGAGCGCTTTAAAGCACACCCCACACGCCTTGGTGCAAAGAGCGTTTCCTGTCATGCAAGCGGAATCTTGAAGAACCAAACAGTCCTGCCTAGGTATGTTTTGGATTTCTGCATTAGATGGGCCCGGGTCATGGATGAAGTGCCTGGCACTTGTTCAGTCACGGCGACTCGGCCAATCGTTTCTTACATCTCGGTCCTAATTATGGGACTTGTGCGAAATTTCGCACAGGAATGCCGCGCCTAGCTAATCAGATAAACAGCCAGTGGCAGAGTGGGGCCCATGCGTTAGCAGGCAGGTGAGCTGTGAGTGAAAGTCGGGAGCCCGCTCCAAGCCCAAGCCCCGACGGGACGGGCCGTCCCGTTGGGGCTGGCTTGGTGATGGCTGGCAACGAGTATGGTGGGGTGGTAGTACGGGAGTACATTCCCTTCAGGGCCCTTCAGGGGAGGTGATGCCGAAAAATTGTCAGCACCTCCCCCAAAGCACAAGTCAGCCTCTGCCCTGGCCACCAACGATTTTCACCTTCAAGCCATCATCGCGCCGGCAAACGAACAGAGGTTAGGTGGACTGACGCAAGCTTCCCTCGCACCAGAGTCATCTGCATGCATATTGTCTGCATGCATGTATCGACGTTGAGCTGCAAAGAGATGTGCACATTGATGCAAGGGCCTTGTCAACGCGGACTTGCGCCTGGCGAGTGAAGACCCGGATTCATTCAATTCCTTGGAGAGGGCGCCCTGCTCAATGCATCGCGAGGCGCCTCAAGCCTGGTGACCCAGGTCATGGTATACCGGGCTGCGCAACATCCTGTCGTGCATGCTGACGGAGGTGATGGTTTATGGGGAAGGGAGAGTTGATGCGCCCTCTATATATCGCGCTGTTCACATTTTCAGCAAGAGCACTCCCGCCTCGGCAGACACGTAATCGACAAGGTAGCTGAGGAATGACACAGCTCCGCGCCTTCTTTCCTTGGAAAGAACGCACCCGAGCTCCTTCACGTTCCCTGGCTCTTCGGACGCAGCGATTTTGAGTACGTTCGAAGGAGATTCGTCCGAAGGAGATGCATCCAAGCCAATCCTCACCGTTGAGCCAAGCAGAGGCGGCTGAAAGCAAGCAACGCCTCTGAGGATTGACGGGTGAAGGTCTCAAATCCATCGCGCATCTGACGTCGACTCTCTGTGCGGACTCCTCACGTCGCGACAGAGTTCCGCCCAGTGGTTTTCAAGAAGATCAACCCAATTTTGAGAACGAAGTGGACATTCAGAGGCAGAAAGTCAGCCCTCTCGGCATGTCGTCGGAAGAGATGCTCCGGCCTTCCATAAGAGTCTACTGGACGTCGGCGTGGTGGTCGGTTGGTTGAATTTGCCACAGGGCCATCTTCAATGCCTTCGCTTGACCATTTCATTTCGGACTGTTCCCCTTGCGGCCTCGAAAGCTTTCGTAAATGCAAACCACGAACACCTCGCTTCTTATCTTCCAAATCGACTGGCATGACCAACTAACGCCGATGCATCCACGTCGGGCAATGTCCCCAAACATGCGTCACCCGACGCTAACACCCGGAAGGCACAGACGCTACCAAGCCGATGAGGAAGGTGCTGAGATACTTGTTTCTCAGGGCAGTTGCCTAGATTGCTGCGTGAAACGAGGCAAGAGCACCGTCGTGCAGCACTGCACCTCTTGCTGATTCGCATGTCACGCAGTCCATCCAGCCCTCATGACACCATCCAACTACACGACATCTCCTCCACCAGACTTCCAGTCGTTTGCAATCTCCGACGGTCGCTTGTCCCCATCAACCGCAGATTCTCGCTTTTCAGCTCGTTTTCTTTCCAGACACCACCTCGACCCATAGATTCCCCCATCTGACGTCAGCATGGTCCGCCAAGTCCGACCCCCAAAGCCCATCCCCCCCACCAGTGCCTCGGCCACCCTGCGAGAGGACGACGATCCACCAAAAATCCCGGACCAGAGCGCTCCACCCGCAATCGATCTAGACATTGATGGGATGACGGTCGCAAAGCTTCGACAGCACCTCCGAGCCCACTCCATTCGCTTTCCGTCCCGGGCGAGAAAAGCAGAGCTCGTCCGACTAGCTGCGGAGCATCGCAGGGAGACTTTCGATGTCAAATTCGAGCCTGACTTCTCCACCGACAGTCTCAAAACAACGCCTGACCCAACCGCAGATGACAAAACCACTCTGAACGTGGAGGCATCCCAACCCACTAGCACAAGTCTGAACGCCCCAGCCGCTTTGGCTCAAGATGCGGAGGCAAAGAGCATCACCGAGCTGCATACATACTTGCAGGCCTTTGCAATCGCTGTACCAAGCCGAGCCCGCAAGCCCCGACTCCTGCAGCTCGTGAAGGAACATCAAGCCAAATCGTCTGACATACAGGCTGGCGATCTGACTACCCTCTCCGCCAAGCTTTCAGAACTCTCTATTGAGGACGAAGAGGCTATAGCTGACTCCACCACTGACGATTCAACCGACGGGCCCATCGCTAGCGTCTCAACCGAGGTCGACACCAACACGCCCCTCCCAAACATACCCAACCCCACTGACGATATTTCCTATCTACACCCAAGCTTCAACCCAAGGTCCCTTACAATTCCAAAGTTGCGCAATATGCTAGCCACTCATGAAGTCAATTACACCAAGGCCAAGAACAAGTCTGAGCTCATCGAACTTTTCGAGTCAAACATAGTGCCAAAAGCAGTGGCCACAATTCAGGCCATAGGCAACATCGAGAGAACTGATGAAGGCATTGTCGACGCCTAAATTAGCTGCAACCTGGTGTTCTTGCCTGATTGCGACGATACCTGGATGTGGTCTGCGCTGCGATGGAGGAAGGAATGCATGAAAAGCTGGAGACTAGTCGTATTGATGGAAATGAAACATGGAACCAGGTCACATCATTTGAACAGAGCACAGCAGTAATGTTAGGACTCAAGCAACATGGAACACGGGTAAACATGGAGCGTATGATAATCAAACATGCATTCGTTGCGAACGTCCCACTTCACCTCGGAAAGCGTGAAAAGCTTTGGAGCAGTCCCGTGGATATTGTGGCAAGCTTGTACGCACTGAACCAGCTGCTCAGACCCCCCCTGTGAATTTCAATCCTCGTCGTACAGCAGGGTCCTGGATTAGCCATAATCACTGATCCTGCCCTTCCAAGCTTGAATCTCCACAGGTTGTAAAAGAAAGTTAGTTTCAGTTGTCCGGCAGGAGGA
This sequence comes from Colletotrichum sp. SAR 10_65, assembly GCA_025328335.1. NCBI lineage: Eukaryota > Fungi > Ascomycota > Sordariomycetes > Glomerellales > Glomerellaceae > Colletotrichum > Colletotrichum sp. SAR 10_65. The sequence continues at coordinate 89,657 of JAKMWQ010000029.1, forward strand.
AATGCTATTGCCCTTCTCCTTGGCCTGAACACACTGTTGTCCGGGAACAGTTGAGCTATCTTCCCAAAAATAACTCAGTTCATTTCCCTTCTTATTGACAGCTTTTGGAAGTGCGAGCGGCAGGTTTAGGATAGACGTTGGGCAGCAGAACCTTTCACGTCAGCATCCACGCTGTGAGAGCGGTGTGTCTTGTTCTGGTTGACGATGGAGGCTCGACAGGCTCTTGGTTCTGCCAAAGCCTAGCTGTAACAAGGGTTGGATTTTGTTACTCATACCAGGTTCAATGAGGCGGTGGAAACAGGTCATGGTCCAAGCACCACGAATGAACAATGTCCAGATGGACTGCATCATCCATCCATGGAGGTCAGAGTGAGACGTGATAGCGACTGAAGGTTGTGGCGAAGCACATTCAAGAGAAGCTGTTTGGGTTGGGATTGCATTGGATATCACGACATAGGCGCTGATTGTGAGAACGGTTGCCCCCTATGCTGCCTCCGGCTTGGGGAGGTGTAGCCTTTGTCCGGGCAATGTTGGCTGAGTGGCCCTCGGTTTGGAGGGCCGCCTGGTATGGCGCAATATTGAACTGATAATCAGTGATTCTGTGTTCGGAACTGACCCGGGATAAAGACCTGCCGTTTGGCAGACTTTGCTGGCTGAGAATTCCATTGTGTTCCTTCATCGTCATGCCCAAGTCACGCCCATTTTCCACGGATCCTTCATGACCGAGTTCAGCCTCAACCTGAGGGATCGACATTGTTCGGGAACATTTACGAACACGGCTTGGCTCGTCGCTCTCCAATGATGTCAGGGTCAAAGCCGTATTTGTGGACAAAGTCGTCACCGCCGTCATTGTCAACGGCGTCCTTCACCTGGTCCTGACTCCATCCCCCCTCCCCCCCTGCCCGAAAACGTCCTTTGCACACGCCCGCAGATACGTTAATATTGAAGACACTGGTTGGTGCATGTCTGTCTGCGCTTACGTATTGAAATGGAAACCTCGTCGGCGTCTGGATAACTGTTTGGACGTGGGGTAATCTGGACTCTTCATTTCCTCCGGAACGGATCTGTGATCAGCCTCATTTGACCTTCAGATGCCCCAAGTATTTGCCCGTATGCCAGATGGATCAATTGGCGGCGAGATTCTTGATCGCCACGCACACGCGCTAGTAGGCATTCACGGACCAAGGCAGGGGCGACGCGCAGTTTCACGCCAGCGTACGTAATAGAGCTAGAAAGGGTTTGCATAACACCTGCTGAGAGATTTGAAGGTGGGCATGGTGTAGGTTCTCTGGAAAGCGCTTCAAATACTCGATGGGAAGTTGCTGGACGAGAATCTGTGTGACATAGTTCGTTCATACGGTGAAATCGGTTTTCGTATGTCTGAATTTGGTCGCTGTGCCCTGAAGGCTCTTGAGATACTTCCGATGTACGTTGGTAAATTAATTGTTCCGAAATGTCCTACCAGTCTAATAGTGGCATTGGAACATGCATTTGGCGGTCTCGTCTCGGCGGGGGTGGCTGACCCGGTCGTGGCATTGGCGGCGTCAATGACCTTGAGGGGCTCTGCGATGTCGATGGCAACCCTACTGGCCTTTTCTGTTCTGTGGAGCTCAACACAATCATTTACCTCAGACATGCAGTGATTTCGTCATGCATGCTGAATTCGAGGGAACGATCACGCAAGCGGACGTAGCACTGGGGGTTTGGCAGATGCAGCTGCGTTGCGCTTGTGGTCTAACTGACTTCGGAAGCTTTCACATCGTGTCCCGAAGTAAGTCTTCCATGGCTTGTATCGAAAAGGAATGCACTACAGCATTGAATCATTGGGGTTTTGATTACATACAATCGATGCGGCGACTCGATTTCATGGGTCATGTTCACAGTTACAGCCCGCCGCCTGCCTGTGAATGTGGCGTAAGCTCGTAGAAACATGTACCATTCAACAATGCGCAGGGAAGCTGCGGTCTTTCAGCTGAAAGTGCATCTTTTAATCCAACGGCGCCTTCAGATAATGCTAAATGCGGCCATCTGGGCAGTAATGGTATCGCTGGCTTGTTCGGCATATGTCGCGTTTCCAAACGAAGAATGCAACGCATGCGTCACCGTAGGATGGGCCTGGTCACCGTATTCATGCCAAAGTTGCTGATGCCGAGCGTCATGATAGTGGGCAAAGAGCCGTCAAGCCCTTGAATGAAGTCCTCACCAAGGATTGGAAAGGGAGTGCGTTGGTAGAAACATCACAGACACGACCTAAATGATACAAAGAGAATGTTGCATTCTCAAATGAGTAGAAATTGTTCCTGTCAGTGCGTTCTGGACTTTTGCTGGCCGATACAAAATACCTTTCCGGGTCGGGTGGTAATGGCCATTGTCCAGATCCACGCGCAAGCAAACAAGCACAAGCGCCAAGGGTTGGTCTGAAATCCAATTACCACGTATAATGTCATGAGAAGCCGGCAGCCAAGAGACCTAGTTTCATTCAGGGCGATCTTTCCCTGGTTGCGTGGATGCTATTCGGTGTGGACTGTGACCGTGACCTTCGAAGAGCCGATCCGGGCTCGGCCGAAGCCCCGCTGTAAGGACGGAGTCTCGGTCCCGGCTTTCCTTCAGCCGATGGCATGTGTTCGATGTAAACCCTGCACCTGTCAATTGATCATGCTCCATCACGGGTGCCTTCGTTGTCTTGTCTCTTATTCAAGGCTTCTTGCGAAGAAGAGTTCGCGTTTGTAGTACAAACACACACGCATCATCATATTTATCGCGCACGGAAAGATGAAACAGAGTTTCCAGTTGGTTTGGTCTTCCGATGAGTGAGAGTTTACCGGCAATGACTGAGCATGGGATAGCGCACACAGTGATTTTCAAACTTGATATCAGCTGCATTGAATTCCCCACGTGCTTGCTTTCTCAGGGTATATCAACCCGCATCGCGGCCATGGTGGGGAGCTTTCTGTCACAATCAAGTACATCTCTAGAAGTTTAGGCAAGTCAAGTAAAGCGTCGCTCATCTCAATAACAACTATGCAATCGTCTCGATGATTTGTTTCATGATAATGCGTGCTGCACTCCGCCGCAGGATCGGGAAGGTTGCCAACAATAAAACCTTTGTGACTTTATGATGCTCCCATCGCAACCTTCACACAATGGTGATTAAGTCAGTTTGGTTCCCTTTCGTAGTGGTTTGCCGAAGTTCTGAGCTTTGTAATCTGGAGAGAGCAACATACTGAGAACGAATTGAGCATCAGGAGCAGTGCCCCTCGTATGGGACTTCAAGCCATGAGTGCCCGTCTGAAAAGCAAAGTCCGAAGGAACTGGGGCAGTCTTGAATGATCTCCATATCAAAGCAAGTCCAGGACATTATGCCTGGCGGGAAAGGTCTCCCCATGCATTTGAGAGCCTCAAGGATACAAAGGACCCCAAGCATTAGAGTAAGTCCCGTGAGTCGGGACCATTATATTTGCCAAGCGCCCTACAGCTTGATAACATTGTCCGAGGGCAGCATCTCAGAACAGCGTAAATGCTTGAGACAAGGTTTCAGGCTCGGTGTGCGTGAATGCTCAAGACCTTGAGCGCTTTCAGTGGACTGCTCGGACAGCCTGTATGCATCCAAGAGAGGTGTTACAAGCAGCACCTCGCTTCCGCACCATAGAGAGTCAGATCATGTCTCACAGTGTGGTCCGAATGTTTTCTGTTGCAAAGCGCGTGATTGCTATTTAGCATGAAATTGATTCGCTCCGCCGACTTGGATCGTGTATTATATGCTCCTCCCTCAGCTCCTTGGCTAGCAAAGTTCTCCTCATGATGCTCGGATCCGGGCATCTGGGTGGCTAGACCTGGCGACAAGATGGTAGAATAGAGTTTGCGGAGCCGTTTACAAACCAGGGGATGCAGCAATGATCGCGAAAATGCCCGTTATTATTTACTGCTAACCAGCGCAGTTGCCCTTGTAACAGTATAAAGTCCGTCCACTTTATCAACCTTTGTGCGCCGTGTCTGACATGCCGGTGAGGTATTCCACTATAAGCGGCCTGATGATGAACCTAGACCAGGAGCATTTGCGGCGTGCACTGTCTGTGGGCTGTACTGACTCCCATCACACCCATGAGTCTTTTCAGATGTCTTGAATTTCAGAAACTTCACACAAGCTAATCAAGTAGAGAACTAGTTTCCATGTCACGCCTGCAAAGGAACTTGAGTTGTGCGCCGTGAGTACGACCGTCGCCCTCGCACCTTGAGATAAGTTTCCCAGGTGGCGAGTGTGAGAGCTGCGGGGCAGTCGTTGCCTTGGAGGTCCTGAGTCCAGTGCAATCTGTGCAATAAGAGGAGCCAGTGCTGATGATTCCGGTTTTCAGAAGTTCTACAGCACAAGGTTGTCGCAGGACGGAGGCATGAAGAAGTCCCTTGACGAACTTCACACCTACATCCTGCTGAGAGGTGGTACAAATTGAATAAAGGACATATCTCAGGTAACGTAGGATAGCCTGCCGCCGAATCAAAGAAGCCAATGGCTGGTCCGCCAGCGGGATAAGCAGAACCAAGGGCATCATCCTGCACAAGGCAAGGAATTAGGACAAGCGGACCGAGATTCTACGCTTGACTATGGAGTCAATAGCAAGAAAGACCAGTATGACGACAAATCCGTGAACGCTGATGATACACTTCTCCAAACAGTCAGTATGTGACATCAGGAGGCAGGCGAGTGGCGTTGAAGATGGTCAAATGGGATTACAGCCAGATCGACCGTCAAATCCAACCTGACATGGAACAACGTTCTGCATCTACCTGCTTTCTCTGCGTTCTCCAGCTGTACCAATGCCACATTGGGTCGTTGATAATTGGACCGATGTGGAAGCTTCAGCTTTTAAGTGACGTGGCCTTACAGTCAGTAGCAACAATTTCTCGGGCCATCATGAGGGGAAAAGAGCTTTGCGACGCAACGATGTAAGGTGGCGTAATCACTGTTTTCGAGATAGTCCACCGCTTGAGAAGATGGAGTCTCTTGGGGAGTTCAGACCAGACATCATATGCGAAATTGCGAATAAACCACATCAGGTGGCAGAGGGTCTCAGCCTGGGCATTGCAGAGGCAGGGAATGTAATAGATAATTTCATACAGCGAACATGAATTATCACTGGATACTTTGCCATCAGACAAAATGAAAATCACTCAAAATGTTCGATTCGGCAAATTTCTCCATCCTGGCGTCTCTCCTTTCCCGGTGGCCCGACGCAATCGACAGCTGCTTCATGTCAGAGGGGACATTTCACGACGCGATGCCACTACGGAGGAGATTTATGTGTGAACATGGCGATGTTTCAGTTCGCGAGATAATTGGCAATCAAGTTCTTGAAATGCGAAAGCAACACCGATTGAACCACCTGTCCACGCCTATGTGATTGAAGCCCACACCTTCTCAGTAAAGCAATGTCTATTCTCGAACACTTCACCTTGGCAATCCGATACTACCGTCTGCTAAGGGATTTAGAGGTCGATGTTGGACTGGGGCTGGAATTCCGGCCCAAATGCCGTCGTTTTCACAAATCTAGCGATTCTTGGTCCACTCTAAGTGGCTTAAAGAGGCCAAGCTCTCGTCTGTTCCATCTCAAATCATCCCGCCCAAGACACGAGTCTCCGATTTTACCCCCTTCTTTGCGGCCCAGTTGAAAATTTTGTCTTTCAGGCGGCGAGCACGGTCTCCGGGTCCGGCACGGGTGCGGGCCCGTGGCCCGTCGGCGTGGGGCCGATATTTTGGCGTAAGGTAAGGCGAGCGCTGATTGACATCCCCATGCAGCGTCGCCTCATGAAATTGTTGGTGTAATAATTCGAATCAACGCGGGCCGCTGCATCTTCACAACATCCCAGACCTGTCGCGTCAATCGACGCCTCCTCTCCACACCAACCACCAGCGCCATGGTCGATATGTCAAAAAGTACCGAAGAGCTGAAACGGCGACTGGAAGAGGCGGAAGTACGAGCGAAAGGGGCAGAGGAGGAGCGAGGCGAAGAACAGCAACAAACGCAACCCAAAATGCTCGACGAGCACATTGCTGCCTGTCATTCCCTTGTCTTCTGTCGCCCCGGCGTCGGGACGGACTGCAACTTGGCCTCTGAGGGACCTGTCATCGCCCCGCGCGACAAACGGGACGATTTCCTGTATCAACAGGAGCTTACATTGGGCTTGCTCTACGAAAGTTTTCCCGTCGGTAGACACCTTTTAGAGAACCGCTCTTCTTTATCTGGTCAAGGAACCAGAATCCCGAAGCGTAAGATCAGCGATGAGAAAGCCCTCGAGGACCATCTGTATGATAGCGTGGAACACCTGGTTGGAACTACCATGAGTGAGATTAAGAACGTGGAAGAAGTTAAACGCGCGTTCGGTCTAGGAGACGGCACAATATTCGAGAACCCTACACATGCGATCAGCGACACCGCCGAAGAGGTAGTCCGCCACGGGAACCTATCGACACCGCCCTCGACACCACGCCACACCCCAATCGACCTGAAGCAGTCGCGAGCCGATTAGATCTGCATCAACATTGCATCAACCGATCCAGAAACACGAGCCCGACGAAACGCACCATGCTATACGTTCCTGAGTATAAGCCGTCTCATGAATCGACTGCTCCGCATCTCCGTCTCTGTCTGTGATTGGTGAATATCTATGAGGCGGTGGCTAATCGGAAGATGATCCTGACATCTGTTAACTCGGACGTGCGATTTCAGCATCACGCCAAAAGGCTTACCGTGGCCGCCATCGCGCAAACCTACCACTACATGTGTGGCCTCTTGACGAGGGGCGAGCCAATTGTGTTGCTCAGGGTCGACCTGACAGAGCCCGAGACGCTGCTGTAACGTCTGGCGGAGCTTGCCGCGGACGTGCAACCATTCCCACTGGTTGACGGCAGTCGGCCGATACTTGGCCTTCAATCTGATGGCTGTAGGCCAGCCAGGTCAGTGACAGCTACACAGACAGGACGAGCGGAACAATACTATGAAGAAGCCGAAGACATGGTTGGAAGATTTAGAGACGACACCGCGATTGATTTCAGACGATAAGCGGCGGGCAACAATCAGCTCGTCAGGATACCCGCCGATGACGTACAAGGGGTTTGAAAGACCTCACTACTTGCTTCAGGGCAAATGGCGGAGAAAGCGGGATCATGGAAGAGAGGAGCCGCCTAGGAACGAGCAGCGGGATCCCGAGAAGTCATGTAACGATGAGTCGAGACGGGATGTACTAAATACGCCAATGCCTATGGGACAAGAGACACGCCGAGCAATCCATCATACTCAGGGTGGCCAGGGAACTCGACGCAGTCAAGAAGTTCTGACGCGTCAGCCAGGGGGCGGAGAAGGTGGAAGAAACGACCAAGAAAGGCCACAATGCACTCAAAAGTACCTGTTGGGACTTGTGAGGAGAGGTACTCTCGATTCGACGTGATCGAGCGTGTCGATACACAGAGCAAGCGCAGTTGTTCCCACCGTGGCCATCGCAACCTAAACCGTTCAGTTGCCTGTCATCCAATCGATCGGGCAGAATTCCTCAGTCGAAGCAGCTTCAGCGGACACTAGCCAGGGGTATCCAGCGTCTAGGAAGGGGTGGCGCATGCGGTGTGTTATTCAAGGTGATTCTGTTTGAATCCGGCTACACATTCGCGAGCAAGCTAGGGGACAGTTTATGCATTCATCCAGGACGCTCAGAATGAGGCCGCTGTCTACGAACACTTGGAGCCAATCCAGAGCATATATGTGCTGGTGCTTCTCGGGGCAATCAACCTCGGGTTAATGAACCGGATTTATTGCTACAGCCACCGAGTTTACGTCGTACGCATGATATTTCTGTCGTGGGGATGGCTAGCCCTCCACGCAGTAGATGCTGGACAGGCACAACTTGAAAAGGCAGCAATGCGGTCACCGCATGCAGTCCATTCTCGGCAAAGATGTCTGAACTGAATGTGCTATTTAATGCGGTGGTCAAGGAAATCATGTTAATAGACTTTGAGAAAGCGCTGCTGTTGGAGCGACCTTGGCGTCCGCTGGCACAGCTTGTGCCTAACAGGCGCATAAGGAGACCCGCAGCGAGAGAAAGCGTAGGCAAGGCTGGAAAACAAAGAAAAAGTAGGCAGGTTCATACAAAATGGAGACGATGAGGTCGGCGCTCAGGAAGCAGTTTGCTTCACAGAGAAGGCAGACAGCTGTCTGACAACTTGTGGGCTATGGTTTATGAGATGTACGTTTGACTTCGGCAGATACCCAGGAGTTTTGCGTCGACGGCTTGGGAAAATCGTGCTTGACTTCAGATTCGACAACATGCTTCCTTGAAGGTCTTACCCGTATGTTCAGCCGTTGGCTCGGGGACACCAGGCTCATCCGCAGATGTGTTGAGGCTGAACACGCAAACCAGCACCGCATCACATCGTACTGTCACCGGATTTCGCCAAAACACTGCATCTTTGATTGCTTTGCTGCAGTTTTCGTTGGTTCTGCCTGTTTCCGCTGGCGAACAACCAATATCGGCGCCTTCTAAACCAGGCGTCAACCAGGAATGCCAGCGACCCAGAACGAGGGGATGAAACCGAAAGACCTTAGAGACTAAGGCTAGTTGCCGCATCTATGCATGCATTGTATGCTCAAGCGAGGCACAGCATGGAGGATCGTCTGACGCCCTTGGCTTACCATTGGGATGAGTCAGTTCAGATCGAGAGCGAATCTTGCCTTAACTCACAGCCTGCGTGCCAAAAAATGCACGATCAACCCTGCGTTCATATGCTTAAAGACGTGTCAGCCGTCCCTGGGTTAAAAGCACCACAACCTGGCCTCTGTCGCTATCACCCAATCTATGCTCATGACAAGGTGCAGCGCCGGCGACATCGGCTCCGAGCCGGCCCTCTCCGTTGTCGCTGCGGCCGCTTCTTTGTCGCGGCTCGTATGCTAGCTTAGATTAACCGCCGGGTCAGCCTCACCAAGGTGACTCTCCTCTGACACGATATGACCGACCGCTTGTCTACCAACGCCGCCGGCAGAGGTCTACGCACCCGCGGGTGGCAAGCTGGACTACACCTTTGATGTCTTGGGCGCCCATGACATTGACTCTGGTTTCAAGACCGGCTGCCTCGCTGACATAAATACCTTTGGCGGTCCGCGCATGGCGCACACCTTTGGCCGTCGATGCCTCGTCAATCTATGCACCATTTCTGGCCACCTCCACAATCTGGGGATGGACATCTGCGAGGCCAGCACGTTGGCAAGATTCTGACCGAGACAATGCGAATTGAGTCGTGCCTGTGAGGGTGCGCGTCATCTCGCTCGTCATAGGCGCGATAAATGCTGACATTGTGACGGGCGCCTTTAGGGTTGAGTTATTCAAAGACTCATCATGCAGAGTCCAAGACGGAGCGGAATCCATGGCGAGTATCAAAGACGTAATTCATCATACCCCTGATGGGTGGCTTGCGAGAAAAGGTTACTGATGATGTGCGCGGTGGAGTGTTGGGTGGAGAGCGCCGCTGGCGGTGGTAGCTAGCGTTACTCCTAAAGGGATGGTTGCCGGTATCCGGGCAAGACGTTCCTCATTAATTTGATTTCCACACGTCCCGTGTCTTGTTATTGATATCTGGAGGAAGAGCTCACTGATACAAACTCGGGCTTGCAAGCTGCGTTGAAGATGACAGGTGAAATTGCGCGAAGTTGTGTCTGTTGATCTCAGAACGCACCACATGTATTCATATTGTCAATGACCATGTAGATGGGATAAATACTGTTGCAGCCTTTCATCAATGCCAACCTGCGATGCCTCAGATGATGCAGCTAAGTAGGCAACAGCGAGACTGATGTGGAGGTGATCAGGTTCCCCCCGAGTCTCTAAGCTTGAAGCAAGCTTATTAACATTGGGCAGGATACGGAGGTTGGCATCTAGCACGCCGCAACCGGGCTTGGTGAGCTTGTTGTGGACGTTGAAGACGTTGTAGAAGTTCTCAAATTCCCCAGAGATGCCGGCATCCGCCCCGGTCATGTCGATGCGCGCGATGGAGTCAAGCACGGCGCGCAGGTCAGTCTGGGATGTTACATCGCAGTTCAAATGACGAATACTTCCGGACGCAGCGGCATATACCAGAGAGCACTCGATGGTCAAGTCTGGCTAGTGGATTAGGTTGAGGATGCGAACGTGGACGGCCCAACTCTTCACAGCGAGGCTATGGGCAGAAGTCAATGCCGAAAGCACCTTTGGCGATGATTGCGGTTTTACGGTGGAGGGAAGGGGGAGAAACCCTAAGCTGTGAATTGAACTGACTGTCTTTTGTTCTAAACTGCGGATCGCGAAGTACAAATGCCGTAGATAAACATGCACCACCTCTATAGCCTTGTGATGAAGGCCCAAAATATGCCTACGCATCGTCCCTCTCCTCTTCACCATCGCTTAGTTCCTCGTCATCAGTTAGATCTTCATTGTGACCTGGTTGTTCGTCATCGTCGTCGCTGTCCTTATCAGCCGAGTCGTTGAGGTCAGCATCGTCATCTTCGCCAGACAAGTCGTTGTGCTCAGTCTTGTTGTCGTTCTCATTCTCATCAGAGTCCTCCTCGCCGGCAGTATTGAGCTCTCGCTCAATCTTCTGGATCTCGTCTTGCATGGCCTTGAGGCCTTGGATGCTGCGCTGGCGGTTGTTGTCCTCCTCTGATTTGCGAGCTGCGGCGAGCCTGGTTGCCCCCTCTGCGGTCTCCAAAGCAGTCTGCATCTTCTCTCTGGCCATCTTTCCGCCGCGCATGAGAGGTATGAGTGACTTGATCGTGTCTGTGTCCTTCTCACAATTCTCTAGATGATTGGTTGCTGGGCCTGGGCGCTCCGCTGCCTGTCCAAGTAAGACCCCTACCAGAGTGTGTATGTCGTACATGGTTTTCTTGGCTAGATTCGTCTTGGCCTTGAGCTTGTCGGGGGCAGATACGAGCTTGGCCCGCAGTTCGGCGAGCGCTTCGTCGAGGGCGGGAGCCTCATTGCTTGACACGGACAGCCAGTTGGGATCATCAAACAAAGCACGACGTATAATCGAGTCGGCTGGTAACGGTACACGGAATCCGCTGCCAGTACCAAGAGAGTCTGCATGCTCCCGACGGAGCTGGGCCAATACGTCGTTCGGTGGAGTCAGATGTGTGGAACTGCCGCCGGCAGCCAAGGGCGAATCTCGGGCGCTCTTGTAGGCAGCCAGAACCCGTCGCCAGAGAAGCCAGTCGACTTCCTTTGGAATGCTTGTAGCTGCGAGAGCGTAGAGGCTGTGAATTAGGACACCAACACCAGAGTCTTGCTGGTCCAATTGCGACACACTGTGTCGACTGATAGAATTCCACGAGCTTCTCGGGCAAAGCTCCGGCAGGGCAGTTTCGTCGTCCTGTGGCACATCAAAAAGGCTGCACAACAGACCCTCTGCCTCCTTGGTAAGCTCCTGGTCGCTTGCTGCATTGAACGTTTCTATGACGACTTGCTTTTGGGCTGTGACCCTCACAAAGGCCAGAGCCCAATGATGGTCTGCTCGGAGTGGCATGATAATCACCGCCTCTTTCGGGCTCTGATCGAAAACACCATGCATCCTGGACTGCGTCTGGGATAAGACGGCGGTCGCGTCTGTAGCGGGACCTCTAGGTGCGAAACACACCGCGCGATGTGGGATCAGATCGCATAAGCTTTGTAGAATTCCCGAAACCAAAGAGGCTTGAATCTCTTCCCCTGGCAGGAGAGATCGAAGAGGGTTGGGGAGTGTGATGCGTCGTCTCTTGGCGGACGGCATGAGCTGTGACTCCGGTTGCGGGTGATTGGAATTTGAAGCCATCGTGGAAGTCTGAGGCTGGATTGGAGTTGCTGACAAGATGCTTGGTTCTTGGCTGTCGGCCAGCACAGTAGGTTGATCGGCAACCGCACTTGTGACTGTGTGTTGGTCAGAGCTGCTGATGTTTGGCATAGGAACGTCGATGTATGCAGGCAAATTGTTGTAGTCAAGAGACTCGTAGTGTTTAAACCGTTCTTCGATGGCTGAGGAGGTTTGGTCAGGAGTCTGGTGGACGAAGCTGTCGTCCGAGGAGGAAGACAGGTTGTGGGACGCTGAGTGATCGGGGTGCGGAGGCTGGTCACTCTCGAACGGATCCCAGTCCAATGGGTCAGCCTCAACAGGGGATTGTTGCTGGACCTTCTGGGGCGATTGGCTGTCTTCCGAGCCGGCGGCTGCAGGCTGGAGGACGGTTTGGTGCAGTATGGTACTTGTATCGTCGAGGTCGCCGTCCTTAACGGTATCTTTGGCCTGGAAAGGTGGTCAGTAACGGTGGAATTGACTGGATGATGGGTCACCGAACCTTTTCTGACCGCCCTTGTTCGGGAGAAGGGGGTGGGACTTGTGTTCGCAGGCTGTTGAGGACAGCGTTGACGTCGTGCAGAATTATGCCTTGCGCATGCTTATCGACGCCTTGTATTTTGGAAATGGCGGCTCTCCGATGGGCGGCCTGTGCTTGTAATAACGACCTGGCTTCCTCAAAGCTGGGACAACGAGTGGCGAGGTCGTGGAGGGCTGCGTAGTAGTACCGTCCGGCGTTAACTGTGTGCAAATAGAATACCAAGGCTGCGCCAGGAATTTGCTAGATTTTTGAGGCTTTAGCCAGTTTGGGTAAACAAGTCTTGGACGGAATCCATGCAGAGGGGTTGTGGTAGGTGACGATGATGGTCACGGCGTCGACGGGAAGTCGCGCGCGTACAGTGACGATGTTCCAGCGAGAGGCTGCTTCGGTTTCGAGATGAATGTAGTGATCGACGCAGCGGGCGGTGGTGGCCTTGTCTTTGCCGAGGCAAGCGACAAAACGATCGATTGCGGAGAGGAAGAGATGGTCGTCTTCTTTAGGTGTGATCATGTTGATGCGTCGGCGACATCAGGAGTGGAGTGAAGTTGGAGGATGGCGAGACGCCGAGGTGGGCGGCCAAAGGCAGTTCGAAGTGCCGATGAGAAGAGAAGGAGAAAGGAACCTGGAAGGTGCGCATGGCTTCGCCGTACCGAACAACGGTGCGTAGACGTGGAGTTGGAAGTGGCTCGGGAGGAGGTGGAGGTCCTGTTCGATTAAGGAAGTAAGTACCTAAGGTATGACATGACATGGAAGTCGTGTCTCGGCGAGGTAGGTGCCCGGGCCTCATGTTGGGTCCGATGGTCCTTCCAATTCGGTGCTGCTGATAAATCGGCAGGACCTGCCCGGCCTCGCAAGATGCGGGCACCAGTCCAACAGCACAAATGGAAGGAAGGCATCGCCTCGACCCGGGTCATGACCTTGGCAGGTATCAACGCAGCATTGATTGCCGTCGCTACTGCGTCTGTCGCGCAACTGAGGTGTGTTAGCAGGAACCCACCCGACACCCTCAAGTTCACATCACAATCCATTCTCGCGGCAGTGGCCCCAACGAAGCCCCGCACAAATCGTCATCACCCACCGATTAAGGCTCACAGTTGCTGCTCTCCTTCCCCTCAGTGTGCCGGTCTGCAGCGGGCAGCACTGCGACACGTAGAGCTGCCGGCCCTTGAGCCACATAGGTTGCACCTACAGCGGCGAGACCAGCGCCTGGAACCAATCAGGACCCGTGTGATGAGCTGGAATGGAAAGGCAAAAGATGGCATCTGGGAAATCGGCCAGTAATGAAGCCCGCGAAGGAAGTCGAAAGTCATGAAGATGCGTCCAAAGAGCCATGTTCAGGCTTTGAGGGCGTCGGTCCAATTCTCTCGATCTGCTCGACAGATTGTTCGGTAGAACCCGTTACCAAACATTCCTGCTGCCTTAAGAATCTTTCACAGAAGGCGTCTGAGACGAGATTGTGGTTGTCGCTTTTTGTTCCTCTAGCAGATGAAGAAGCGGGCCTCATCGGCGAAGTTCCTTCTGTTGAAGACTTCATGAACTACACGCAGCCGATGGATACCTTTCCACAACTGTGAAGTATTGAAATAAGCGCTCATTCTGCGTAAAATTGACCACTTATCATGTGTTGTGGGAGAAAAAGGAAGCGGAAGGTATTCTGATGTGGTTGCTCCTCAGCCCACAAGTGCCAGCCTCTCGCATCTTAGCATGGAAATTGCTGTTTGTTGTCTTGAGATCATTGGATGTATGCGCCACATTCGCAACCCAGGCTTGTCTCATTTGAAGCGCATTTCATTCTCGGTTCCCTCTCCATTGGCAATTTCTCCATGGGAGCATCTCTAGCCGCGCCTCATCTCTTCTTCAGCTTGCTGATATCATATTTTCAAAGGCATGTTAAGATGGCAGGCCCTATGGAGACGAAATCTTGAGTTAGTATGCCAAGTGAGACGGCATTGCGATCTTGTAGTAAGCTGATGGGTAGGACGCAAGTACGCTCACCAACTCGGGGAGACCCTATCCCAGCTGGCTTTCCAAAGCTTGCAAGGATACTCGAGCAAGTCCGTTTGCAAGGATTACACGACCCCCGCTTAAACGGCATACTTCAAGCATAATTGATTAATACTCATACATGCGCAGTGGACTGCTTTCGGAGGTGCGTCTTCAATCATGATCGCGTCTGAGGATCCGAGGTTGACGCAGAGGTCACGCGTACCATCGAGTCGGTACAAACTACCTAGATTTTGTCCGCCGTGTGCATCAAGAGGCACATGCCCATCACTCGAGCAGCCAACACTGACCACCTCGGTGTAATCTCCCCTACCAAGCGTCTGAACGCCAAATCTCTGTCTCACGACCTCCGCATCCGTTATTGGGCTGATATTGTACTGGCTTGAAGTCTATAGGAAGCTTTACGCAAGGCCTCGCCGTCCCTGTCAGCCGTTCCAGCCCCGTCAGTGTCCATCTTCTGCTGACTGGCGGTGGTATCAACTACTTAGGCTTGCGCACCGGCTGGTCTGTTGATGTTGTCGTGACACTCCAGGTCGACTTTTCGAATGGTTCTGATGTCGAGACCGGCAAGAAGAAGGACACTGACATGTAACCGGTTCTCAATGGCGGTTAGAACAACTTCATCATCATCAATGTCACACCTCCCGAACGGCTCACTAGCGTCGTCACCAAACTACTAGAAAGACCTCGCGAGCGGTGACCCTATCCACCTGAACTCGGCATAGGTCGTATCATTCCCATGCTAATGTCGACCAGATGGACAGGTTAGGCGATGAAGGAGATTCTCAAGGAGCTCTTGGACCCCGTCACTTTCCCAGAGCGGCGAATGATGAGTGATATCGTCCAGGTGCGCTGATGGAATGAAAGAGAATTCTTCCGGTAATGTGGCAGACTTCACTTGATGGAGCGAATGATACGACTGTTGCCTGATGACGATATCTGAAAAGAAGTGTGGGCCAAGATATCTGAAGACTGTTACACCACGATCGGGCAAAGGTATCATCTTCATCCCAGCGTGGTCAGGCAGGTTGTCAACTCTCAGTGAGAATTAATCTCAAAGCACGTCACATTCGTTGTTGAGCTCCGCTTACTCATGGCGGTTGATCTATGTCTGTGCCGAAGGTTGGAGATGCAATAAGCCAAGTATTCCATACATCAATTCCGTCACACAAGTATTTGTCAATAACGTTGGCCTGACAGTAAAACCAACTCGCTTCATATTTCTTTGGCACGATGAGGGCCAAATGCCAGATGACGACATAAATGCAAAGTGAGAAATGCTTTCTGGTGCCAAGTATCGTGACTGACATGTGTCGTGCGCCTTAAGCTGCACGCTCGGCTGCATTGAAATGAGCCGCAACGCCGACTAGACCACAACGTCCATCAACTTCATCACTGATACCTGGCCAGCTTTTGCATTCCCACAATGCTCGTGTCGGACATCATGGCTGAGAAGGCCGTCGCGGCATCATCCCGCTGGTGGAGCGCATGCTGCTTCCGGGAAACGAGAAGATGCCATTCAAAATGCTTCAAATGGTGCTGACAACACGCATAAGACACCCGAGTTCCTCGTAAGCAGAGCCTTGAGGATAATCCTTGCAGTCATGCGGACCAGTGCGACTTTTCGTACGCATCTTCTCTGTCATCTTTGCCCTCGTCCTGAGTACATCAACACTCTGCGCAGCGAAGTCAAATCCATGGTCGGAGAAGAGATCGGGCTCTCCAATGCCAGCCTGCACAGGCTTGTCAAGCGTGACTATTTCATGAAGGAGTCGCAGCACATCGATTCTCCCTTGCCTTGTGAGGTTTCTACTCCGTCGTTCAAAATGACATTCGGCCACATCGTTTACAACGACCTGACGCTTTCAGACGGCACAGCCATCCCAGCAGGAGTTCTTATCGATGTTCATGTGCCCACGATCCACAGCGAGCCGGCTCCATATCCTGACGCAGAGTGTGGCGTCACCTTCAGTTCATGCTGAACGCAGCGACTGGGATTAAGGAGACAAAGGTTTCGTTTGTCACAACGGCAGCTTGTAGCGTCAGCTGGGAAAATGAAAGATTCGCCTGCTGTTGATGACTTTCCCCTGCTACATCTAGATTTAACGAAAAAGGCAATCAAGAGTGATTTCCTTTGGCAGCAGTTCATTCAAGCAACGGCTAAGTACTCAATAACGGCAGCTCATCACCGCCGAGGCACCTTGCGAGATGGCCTGCCCTGGCTTCTGGCTCTGTTTCCATACTAATCCTCCCGATGCACCCCTGATTCATCGTCCGTTCGTACCCAAGTAGTGTGGGCATCCGTGTCTACGATGGGTTTAATATGATTCATTTGCAATACCATCCATTATTTTACTCGATTCTCAGGCTCCGTTTGGTTCTCAGGCGATTTTCCAACCCCAAACCACACGATTCGATGGAATGGCCAGTCAAACCGATCAAGAGGGCTCGCATCTGAAATTTTCCCTCGAACGCATTGCGTATCAATGCACCAACTGCTAGCATCTCGCACTTGTTGCACTCACCTCTGCTATCGCCTATGCCGAAGTAATTTGCAACGTGGATGCATCGATAGTGGTCAATCTAGTTAGTTGCATCGCGCGAAGCATGCACCGAGCCTGGGAGTTGTTCTCACCAATCCCTGCAGAGGCCAATCTCCGGATCAAGCGCGCCGGCACTCGAGACATTGCGGCATCGGCACGGATTCCAGGGGTCCGGCCCCATCGGCCCCACCGGCCCACCGACGCCGGCGCTAAAGGAAAGGAGATTTAATCAGACTATGGGATTCCTGCGAAGCCCAAGGATTACATTGGGATTCATAGAAAGGTTCTGATTCCCGGCCAGTAACACTACGTTTAGGAACATGAAACGGACAATGCAATTGCGTTTATCCAGATATCCAGGAAGATATTATTGTCGGTTTTCAAGATATGAGGATCGTAAGTTACTATCTTCGCTTTTACTTTTGTAGACAGCACAGGCAACATTGAGTTTGTAGTTACGACGCAGCCCCCCCGCAAAAAGACTACGGCAAAATTCACCCTATACGCGGGCACAATTCTGGAAACACTATATAGGCACCTTAACCTATGCCCTCTACCAATTAAGGAAAACAGTACAGAAACCCCATACGTTCCTGCTGGCAGGCAAACCCTCTGAACGTCACAAAGTCGCACAGGCAACATGATTTCACGATTACTGACCGAAAGTCGCGTGTGACGCTCGAACGGACGGTTCCTTTTCTTTGAATCATAAAATTGAATCATCTTCATTCAAATACTTCATCACTCCACAAGCCCCAAACCTCAGACCGCAAGCTCTTCACTCTAGTCGTCCAGATCCAGCTGCTCCTCCTCCTTGTCTCTCTTCCTCTTGCGTGACTCAAGATGTGCGGTAGTATGCTTGTCCTGGGCAGCGCAAAGCAGATTCTTGGCCGACATATTCAAAGCCTGCAGTAGACCGTGAACTAACGGATCACCAGCAGCTCCTTCGCCAGGCGTTCCCATCTGTACGAGTCGACTGCACAGCTCAAGCTGCTCCTTCACGACCGCGTCATCCTGCGCCTCCTTGTCCCGGTCTGCCTGTGCTGCGTGCGCTTGGAGTTGGTCCTCGGTGGCATCGGGCTCCAGGTCTGGCAAGGCTGAAGCCTCTGGCGGCGCGTAGGCGAATATGTCGCCGTTGGTCATGATGTCCTCGTCGAGGAAACGCGAAAGCAGGCTGAGGCGCCCATCTTCACGGATGCTCTCTAGGAAGGATTGGCCCATCTCCTCCAGGTCCTCCTCGGGAATCTCCGTCCGCTGACGCTTGCTGGACCTCCGAGAGACTTCAATGCTGTCATCGCCGGCGTCATCTGATGCGGCCTTGCGCTTCTTGGACTTGGGAGCGACTCGTGGGACGGCTTTGGCGCGGAGGGCGGTGATGGCCTGGTTGACGTCGCGGAGGGTCGGCATCGGGGTAACGACGTAGGGGCCCGGGGAGCCCAACACGCGCGCAAGCATGCGGTCACGGATCTCGGTGCGGATGTCCTCGGGGTCGACGGCCTCGTGGGCGGTGGAGCGCCGGAGGGAGGAGAGGGCCTTGAGGGTGCCGGTGCTGGTGCAGACCTCCTGGTCGAGCTCAAGATGCAGCTCGATGTTGTCAGTGAGGCCGAGGGCGTGAGCGGCGTTCCGTAGGCGGCCGGCAGACTCAGGCTTGTGCTTGGCGGCGTCATGGGCAATGCGGAAGACGCGGCCAAGGTAGGTGACGAGGTCGGCGGCGGAGAGGTGCTCACGAATGAAGGCGGGCCAGTCGAGGACATGGTGCCGGGCGTTGGTGTGCTGGCCGGATGTATGCACGGCGAGAGCAGCGGTCCACCAATCTTGATGTAGCTGGTTCCAGACTCTAGTGAAGTCGGCGTCGGGGAGTTGAGCTTGGTTCCAGGTCTCATTAAGCTCGCGTAGAGACTGATCTACCTTAGCATCCCGGCGGATGCTTACAATGACGGGGTTTCTGCCTAGACATCGTGGAGGAGCACTGGTGGCGCGCTCGATGTGAATGCTGAGCACAGGCAACAAAGGTAGAGAACTGCACGATGGTAAAGGGAGACTCCTGAAATTTGAGAAGGTTTCGAAAAACGAACAACTGACACGAGAAAAAGAGCAGATTCTCAACTGGGGAGGTTGTCCGACGAACAGCTGAATGGAAGTTCGGGGGCAACAGACGTGGTATCATTCGTTGCTGGTGACGGAGGGAGCTGCATTTAGAAAGAATGCTGGACGTTCTCACCTGCACCAATACCATGCCTCAACTGCCATCCAAAACGCCTGCCAAACCTGCGATTACTGCTGCACATTTACGCTTTTCCATCTAATTCACGGTGTCATTCCAACGGGCCAGTTGCAAGTATGTGATTCTTCCCTTATACTTTGAAGCGCTATCTACAGCATCACGGGTCTCCAAGCCTTTGGAAGAAAGGCAGCTCCATGACTCCAAATCAATTCCCCACGATGTCCGCACCCCGGGCAGCCAAAGCCCTCCAAGCACCATGCACCCCCGATGAACCCAATGCTTATGACTTCGCGGTACCTCCTCCACTCACCTTGGAATCATGATGCAGAACGACATTCTCAGCCTGAACCATGACGGTGTTGATAAGATTCCGGCTGAGGTCGTCGGCTTGCGTTTTCATGTGTGGCCGAAGTGCAAGAAGCTGCTCCATCTTTGACACAAGAAAGCAGTGCTGGCCGTGGGGATTGAGTGATTTGAAATAAGCAATTTCGCCCGACTCACTGCCGACGGAAGGTGGTGATGTCGGCATCTTGTCTTGTTTTGTTGGCGAAGTGCAGAAAACCGACGTCGGATGATTTCAGTGTCGCTTCCCAGCTTCCGAAGTGGGAAGAGCTGTTGTCGTGGTCTTGCGGTTGGAAGGTTTCGCGGTAACTTGGAAAGCAAGAGCAACTGCCCGGCTTGTGCCGAAGAATGAGGGGAATGATGTCAGGCGGGCCTTGGAGATGCAGGCACCTGACGCCCCGTGCCCCAGTGCTTCTCGAGGGAAGGAGTCGTGACGGATGTGTCTACCTTCCTGGGACGCTCCGGCCGCGGATTCAGCCACGCCTTGCCAGGACTTTTGCCAACGGTCTGCCCACTTCTGGCATCGGCTGACTGTACACGCTCGGCTGCGTGCTTGGTTCGATCTCGCACTCGAAAGACACGCGCCGTACGGATGTCAAGCGCCCCAACCAGTCGTGGCTGTGAAACGGTGCGTCTCTGTCCTGGACGGTGATCGAAGGCAATGTGAATGCGATGAAGTAGGGATGACTTTGGTGCAATCCGCTAATTGATAGGGGTGAGGATGCGATGGATTGTCGATGGTGCGACGACAGAGATCTTGCTTTGATGTAGTCGTGCTGTCAAGTTGCGATTGAGATAGTGACGGGGCAACGACGACGATGATGCGGCAAACAAAAAAGAAAGAAGTGACCGAGAGTTGCGTCAGCTAGTTTGTAGTGAAAAGGTTTCAAAGGCAAGAGGCAGCCGATGTTGACCCCATCCAGCGGCAACCACGAGAAACTGGATGGGCTGCCTGAAATATGAACCGAAGGGCCGAGGCTCCAGCTGCTGCAACTTCGTACGTCTACCCACATACGCCTTCCTTCTACCATTCTCTTGACAAGTGGCCCCTTCCGACAACGAACGCCAAAGTCTCAACCGCTGCGGCACCTTTCAGAAAGTTCCATCCGCCAGCCGCGGCAAACCAATTTGTCAAGGCTTGAATACCGCTGGCCTCCTTCCCAGCCCATCGAGGATGGACTTGCAGTCTACTCCGTCATTTAAGCCGTCTCGATGCGGCCCTTTGAATTGGGGTGAGCAAGTCATCAAGCGAGAGGTTGGTCTGAACCTGGAGTGTGATAATGACGCAACGGAAGACCGCCCCGGCGAGTCAACCGACAGAAAGCCACCTCCGCGCATAACGCTCATTACTTCGCGCGTCTAGGGGAATGAGCAAGCACAGCAGCAGCAAATTGTGTTTGCAGCGATCGAGATCCCCATTCCCGGCTGCTAGTGAAAAACCCGATTCCTCGACAGTCCTCCGTCACTGCAAGAAGAATGGTGACTGCAAGCTCTGACTGGCAAGAAGTGTAATCCCACATCAGGACTCGCGTTTCAGGATGGCAAAGTACGTCCCCTTGATTGTGTCACCCTGTTGTCTGGACTCAGCCTTATGGCCTTCCCGGCTGAACTTTGTCCTAGACCAGAACCCCCCGCTGAAGCTCAGAAAAGAGCCATTTCAAAGCTATCAGCAGTAGGAGCCACCAACTAAAAGTTGCTCGCCCAATCGTCTCTTTTGAAGATGATGAGGATGACAATGGCTACTTCTTGGGCGAGGACGATGTCTTCAGCGACCAAGACGTACGCCGTGTGGGGTGCCAAATGTGTGCGTCTCATTGTACAATGGGTCAAGGGGCGGCATTTCAACATAACCGGCAGACCACCTTGACATGTCGCACCATGTCCAGGTGCGGAGGCAGAGATCACAATGACACCGACTCCTGGCCAAGTCCCTCGGCCACAAATCAGTCTTCTGCAGCTCATGCAGCGCGATAGATCAGCTCTTGTTGGCGCAGGTGGTCCCCTGAGTCCTGGCAATACTTGCTGTCTTGCGCTCTGCTAAATCTAAGAGAACAGCACTGTCATCCGCACGACCAGTAATTAAATCATTTGGAACGCATCTTGCCATGCTCTACCCGTGCTTTCGTGCCACGATGGACTTCCAATGCTTAACGCTCCCCCATTTGCTCTACATTGGCAATGTCGCGATATCCTTCTGCCCGAGCAAAGTCATTTCAAGGATGTGAATGAAACAATATCTCGCCATCACAACAGTCTCTTTTAGTTTAAGTCCAGTAAATTTGAGTGGAGATATGAGAGCATGTAAGAGAAAACGATAGTTACTTTCGTACGTGCTAGAGTGTACAGAGGGGGGATGGATTAGGCTGATGCTCTTTCAGAAAAGCAGCATCCGAAGAGTTCAGGTGTTGCATGACTACGCGAGCAATCAATAGTTATTCTTTCTGTGATTCTCTCCGTCCCAGCTTGTTGACTGGCAAAAGGGACCCAGCCCGAAAGATTCTGGGGGGGATGATTGGGACCAGGCCCTGTATTCGTACCAATTAGGTCATGAATCATGAAATTAGGGATATGGAAGGGCGATGCTGTGTTCGGTGGGACTTATTTGAATGTTTGCGCTATCTATGTATAACTCGTTCGACCACTTTGTCTCAATATTTTGGCTTGGGCTGGCTTGTTAATTCAGCGGGCTTGGAATAGATTGCTGCAGCAGGAGAAAGGGCCAGATGGTCCATAGGCATGTGCTGCCGGTTTCGGGAAGCCTAAGAACGTCTGAATATTACAAGGGAAACTCCGAACTTTGAAATCGGCCTGCCAAATATCTACTCAAAGACGAGGGGACCCTGGGGTGTAGGCACGAAAACCCCGCTATGCAATCTGTTCAGGCTGCTCCCACTATCCGTACACACTTTTCGAAGTCAGTGTCCTGCTGCTGACTTCAACTCATCAACACAGCTCACCGCCGCCTACCACCCTCGCAAAACCACCATTGGTGGCCTGTACTCAGACTCGACCAGGCTGCTCGCTGCAGCTTGACAGACTGGTCACAAATGTAAGGGGAGCCAGGCCAGGTGGCATGGGTTACACAGATGTGGTCATTTTTCCAATTATTGTCTTGGCCCGCAGCCTGAAAGATGTTGCTGGTCAGTTTGAGCTTGCCGAGCCTGCAGCAGTCCCAACGCGTGTGCTGCGGGCCTTTAAATCAAAAAGACTTCATCCGATTGGCGTGTTGGTGCGGGATGCGCAGTGTCTTGCGCTTTGCACCAACAGACCAATCATTCGTGGTGCCCAGAAGCGAAACCCCGCCCCGCTCTCTACGGTCGCGTGGGAAAATCAGTTCAACAAAGAGTGCCGGTGAAGAGGGACAGGTCCATTCCACAATGCTGCTAGTTCAAAGTCCTATCAATGGATCAAACTTCTTTCCGGACGAAAATACTCGTGGCTTCTTAACCCTATTATTCTCACCGTCGCCCTATACTCCCCATGATGTTACCTTCCAGTGTGGCTTCTGTGGCAAAGCGCCAACGGCCAGATTCAGCGCCAGATCACGAAGAGATTGCATGTTACGCGGCTGAAGATCACGAGATGGACGACGGAATGGATGATACGGACTTTCGCTTCTTTGACATTGACACGGAGCCCGGCACGCGGGCCAGAAAAGCGGCCGTGCCGAGAGAGACCGGCTGCGATGACGACTTTGAGTGTTATTTAAGACCACCAGTAAGCCAATCTACAGACTGAGCGACAACCCTAAGACTAACGGAACATACAGTCTGCTCTAGATCTTGATTCGGGAGATGTGGAAGCGTGGCACCCCTATATTCGGGAACGCTTACATCAGCTCGAGGATATCATCCGTGATTTCCGCATCCTCTCGGAGCAGCAAAGAAATACCAACGAACACACAGATACTACCCGACTGTCTCTTTACGAGAGCCTCGTCATGCGAGTGCACTCGGAGGGCGCAGAGTTGAGGTTTGCCTTGGGACAAACCGATGAAAATAGATATAACTTCCCAATGATGGACAAAGCCAACTCAGAGGCCCTAACAACTTGGCGTACGCAGTGGCAGAAGCGCAGGGCGCTACGTGGGCTAGTCAAGGAAGCCTCCAAAGCCCTCAGCGATTGTTACAGAAGTTTGTCCACCGAGATTGATGCCGGATTGAACTCGATTGTTGTGTTGGACATGCCCGCGAGGCTGGAGTCCGTCCGTCAGAAGCTGGAACAAGCCATCAGTTCACAGGGAAGCAGGAGAATCAGATTCCCTCCACGCGTGCGACGTGAAAACTCAGATAAGCGCCAGAAAGGAGGGACATTATAGACACCCACGTAGGCGAATGTTAAGTACCATTTCCGCCTTCCCATGGTCAATTGGCTTTCATTTGTGTTTTCTATGAGGCTTGCGTCATAATGAGTGGCATCGGTCACTCCGTTGCTTGGACCGAGGAGTAAAATAGTGGTGATAGAGGAAACCTAGTCAGTTCGCGACTGCGACCGTGACTTCGGCCTTTGGTGAGGGGGGCTTGGCAGCCAGCCTGCGGCCAGGGTGCGGCCATGCAATTGTCAGGGGAAGACCCACTCAAGCTTCCGAAAGAAGGAAACGCTTTTGCCGAATGAGCTTGTTGGGGGTCAGAGGCCACCGCCCCACGTATGGCGGGCCAATTACCCGCCTCTGGTACTGGATGGAACCTTGTCAGTCAATCAACCTTTGTAGTTCCCAGAAGCCGCGCAGGAAGCCGAGTCGCCAGCAGCAAGGTGGATTTTCTTTCTCAAGGGTCAAATGTACCATGTACGTCACTGCACGCATGTTCCAGTTTCCATGGTCAAGTTGGATCCTCGGAGCGAAAGCAATCAATACTAGGCGGAGCGTTGCTTACATCAGGTTGCCGCATGGGATCAGGCAGGGGGCTGAACGCCACGTGTCTGAGACCATCGTCAGATCGAAATTGAAAATTGCACAAGATAAGAAGGCTGTGTCTCGGTGAGCACAGCACCTCTTTGTACTCCTATGCCAATTGGTGGCATTACATCTCGACCGGCATGTTTACCGGGAACAAGGCCGCCGGCGACCATGGTGTTTGGCGTGGATGCTTGCCAGATGGCTCCGAGTCTACCCCACTTGTCGGGCCGGAATCCGATGTAGCGGTCGGACTTCTCCGGACTTGCATCCTCTGAGCTAACCTCAGAACCTAGTGTGTTGCGGTCACTCGAATACTTCATTTCAGCCTAATCACTCCATTTCACAATCGGATCACCATCCATGTGCCACAAAGCCGTTCATTTTGGCGGCAATGGCAATGACCGTCCAATCTCGCATCCATCTACCAGATTGTGACCAGCACGCATCAAGAAAGCTCAATCGCTTCACAACATTTTAGGTGACCTGAATGCATGTGAATGAAAGCGCAATCCTTTTCGTATTCGGCTGGTTTTGAAACATACCCACTGTATTGAAGCACCTCTGTGTGAAATTTAACCGTATCAAGACGTCCAGGACACTGGTCCCGACGGCCCTCCTAGCCATTACAATCCCGCACAGTACCGTCTATCCTGCTCCTTGATCTCAGATTGTTCCATCAGGCAGACAATTGAAAGAGAAGTTCCCGAAGATCTGCATAAATCAACAGTTGTCGCTTGCTCTCGTCGTACTGTCTTTCGACAGGTCCCTGACTGGCACAACTCTGCACCACAACCCTCATGACAGTAAATATGGGAAAAACGATTTTCAGTTGCACACTCCATTACAGCAGTCGTACCACCACTGTCTGGGCAGGAGACTTAAAATCAGGAAGCTCCCATAGAAAGTAATGCTGCAGAGAGACTTGTGCAGGGCATTATTCGCCTCAATTGACGCGTAACGTTTCTACTGCAGTCAAGATCCTGCAAGTTTCTTACCCTTCCCTAAAGGCAAAACTAGTTCTAAGACTGTTTGTAATGTAAAGTATGCCTCGCTCTTATTTATACGAAGCTGCGTCTCATTCCAAGCCCCTTATGAGTGGGATGAAATCGCTCAAGTCTCAGCCTGAAAGGGCCGACGTATTTAGTAGCCCCCAGCGCCGTTTAGCGGACCTTTTCCGAGATGAAGAGGTCCCGGCGGCGTTAAGTATACGGATGGGGACGGTTATCCTTGAGACGAGATTCCGGGAGTTCACAATTCATACATAGGCGACCGCCTCGCCCGGCATAAGTTCTGTGGAAGCATGCAGCGTGGCCGCATTTGCTGGGTATGCGTTGATTCATGCTCGTCTCGGAGCCACGCCTTTCTATATTGTAAGCCTTGCTCATTAGAGGACATTATAATAGCCTCACTAGCTATGTGCGGCGCACATCCTGAAGTGTGAGGAATGGCGAGGGACTGCAACAATCTCATCTGTGTCTCAAGCTCCGCTCCCTAAACCTTTTCGTCGGCAAGATGTTTATCGTTATCGTCGCTATATCATCTGCGTCTTCGGTGAGATTCACCCCTCTCTGTCATTTCAAATCAAATACATCGTCCGCATGGCCTTGATAGTTCTCTTTACTTGGTTTCTCGTGTCAAGACAAATATTTCAGTAGCGTGATTTAAGATCACTTGCAATAATGCCCCGTCCCAGCTGGCGGATCTCCAACCAAGGAGACTTACACTCCCTCTATCTCACCCTCGCCGCACCAACTGGTCACCAGCATGGACCTGAAGACGAAAATCTCAGCATAGAGCTGGAGCCATAGAGAGATGCACCTTACTTCTAGACTGCAGCAACTGAGAAGGTTTCAGCAGCAACTACTTACTTGCTCGGCATATCTGGTCTTCAGGGTTAAAAGAAAGTGAACTAACAGTACACCAAAGACGAATCGACAGCCACAGTTTTGTCAGCGACAAGTGCAGTCCGGAAATTGCCATGGTCGACTTGATTTGGTGGACATCAGGACCTCAGAGCACGTCTTTGAAACCCATGACTCAGCCCTGCTACCAAATGTTTTCAAATCATCAACTCGAGGTTGAAGCGCAAACCGCTTTTCTGAAGTTCCTCGGAAGTAGAGATGCATTATCACCCGTTGTCCGTAGTCACAGCATACCGAGCCACCTAGCCCTGGCATAAGCCCCAAACAAGTTCACGCTTAACTGAAGAAGCTCGCGAATTACGATCAATGTAACAAATACCTGAGCTGGTGTCTGTCTCTCAGTATTGATTTTGGCTGTGGGTTATGCACTGACCGCAACGATAGCTTTCATATCAGCGTGTCTACTCGCATGTCTCATCATACAAGTCGTCAGCGATATTCAATCTTTGGACAGCAAGAAAAGGAAACTCCATGATCAAAGCTTGTTCCAAAAGATGTCTGTCATCGTCTGTGTTTAGACAGCTGCTAAACGTGCTTCGGTGCTTCGCACCGCTGAGTGTTCTTGTCAGCCCCACGTTTGGTGTCAAGATCGCGAGGAGCGCGCTTCTCGGTTTCACCGGGCGATTCGCGAGCTGGCGTCGAATCGTATCGATTCGGCTGACAATTCAGCGCCTTGTTTGACGTGACTGCCATTGACGGTATTGAAACCGAACGATTCAAGCTTCTCGCCGTACTCATTTAACTGCATCTCGATCTTGCGTGTCAGGTATTCCATCGCATCAGCTGGGCGGATCATCTAGAGATGGCAAGCTTACCTTCCGACGGCATTCTATCGCAATAATGACCGTTGTATTGACAAAGATCTCGCATCCGTCCTGCTTTGGGAATACTCACAAGGCAGAGGTGATTTGTACGGAGATGGTCCGCCAGTGGGGAGGTCGTTGAGGCCGGATTCCAGATTATATTACACTGCCTGACTTCAACAAATGATTACACCAACCTCAGCACGTTGCAACGGCAATTGAAAGACACAAATGACAGCTACAACACATTTCCAATATCCCATGGGTTAGCCATAGAGGTTACGCTGTGACCCTCCACATACTTCCCCGTCGGAGCCATACGGCAGTCAAAAAGATGCGCCTCCAGGCGGCAAACTGCGAAAGAAAAGTTAGAAGGGAAGAAGTACAACATATTTTCAAGTTCACTTTTTGCATAGAATGACACCGACTTATATATTACTGCCAGCATCGATAGGTCTGTATTCACAGATGGATTGCTCCCAGGTTGGCAGCCCAGATCTATTTCGCATGCTATTGATACTCTTTACCTTGGGAGAAGTAATGCAGTACCCGTGGCGACTTCTGAGCTAACATCTGTGATCTTTCAAGTTTCACAGGAGGAGAATCCCTGGCCCATTCCCTTGAGGTTTCCCAGTAGATCATGTTGATGTCCTAGGAATGGGGAGGGGTTGTTCGTATATTGGGCAGTTGTCATCTGGATGTTCCTTTGGATTCTGGACGTGATGGATCGCTCAACTTACCCAGTTGCTGTAAAGGTCCTCAGCCTGCGCACCATTCTGCGTTCTCGCTTTTTGAGAGGTCGCCACGGCCTTTGAGGAGAGGACATGGTGGAATCTGCCGGCATATGAACAGTTTTCGGGTTCACTTCCCCCAAGGTATAGTATTGGGAGCGTATGGTGACGATCTTGCCTCTGCAAAGGCAGCCCGTGCTATTCTAGCCGAGCCAGCCACACCAGTCAAGGTCATTTCAGTCACTCGGCTTTAGGCGCAATCCCGGCGAGGTCATTTCTTTATTGGAGACATTGTCGGACACGGCAGATATAGAGTAATGACGGCGGACCAGTTGAGCGAGTTGTACATGAGATCTGGAGTTTGAGGGGCTCGCGGACGCAGATGGGTGAGCTGCCCAGTCTATCTTGCAGGTCCAAGGGCGTACCGCAGATGCTCGGATCAGCACCTCAAGTGACGGTTTGCTGTCTCGCGCAGGGCTTGTACCACTCGATGGTACCTGAGTACAACGATGGCGAGTGTTCAGTCGAGGCGAAAGAATACTTAGGGTTCGACAGACAAAAAAGCGTGGGCTTTCGGTTGAAGTTTGGCCCGAGCCGCCTGGGTTCTCGTTTGTCTGTTTCGCAGAACCTCTGGGTGGGAAGACGTCATCTCCTCACGAATTTACCCGGACGGCTGCGGCTTCTGATGGGGTCAATTCGTATGAACGGGTGATCAAAGGCATCCAAAAACAAACCAGGTCGCCCATGCCCTCGCTTCTCGTGTTGCCTTCTGACCTTGCCCCCATTGACCTCAGCCGCACAGCCAGTCAAGTCGCGATAATCATCACCAAACGCGAAGCAGCTGTGCCAACTGTTCTCAGTATGATAGACCTTTCTCTAGCATTTGCAAAAATCGCGGCTGGAAGACTTCTCATGTTCACGTTCGCGGCTCGCGAAGCAGCGCCAGCACTATCAGCTAAGGATCGTCTGCCTGCGTTCGATTATAAGAGCTGTGTGAGGTCCCATGCCGTAGTCGTTGGCCCAAAGATAGGCAGCGGGGAAGCAGGATGACAAGTGTCACTTACGATACAGTCCTTCTTCTACACGGATCTAACTCAGGCGGGATGACTTCGCTGGCGGTTGAAGTGCGGGACAAAAGCGTCGACATATCGGGGCTTGAGATCTAGGAGGTAGCAAGCGCGATGGTAATTCTGAAACGACACGTCAATGTTGTCCACTCAGTCTTAGAAATAGATCATAGTCGACGAAGCGCCCGAATCGCTCTGTGAACCCACATTTGTCTCATCACGCTAGCAGTCTTGTCTCAGTGATGCGCCTCTCTGACTTCAGGACCTAAATAATGGGTTTGCGGGATCACCTACCTGTCGTGGTCTTTGTCGATACCGTTTACAGCCAAGGAAGCAAACCTCTGTGTTCATCCTTTACCCCTACATACTATATCAGTAATTTTCCGGTGGGAAATGGACACGTACGACCATACCCACTGGAGAACTCGGGATCCCGTCCGCTCTCCCATAGATAAGCCAGTGAGGGCTGGAGTAGTAGTCGGGTCGGTGACGACCGGCGAATGCCCGGTGTTGTACGTCTTCCTTTTTGTGTTTACCTGGTCTGAGTCGCCCTGCTTTTTGACGCGTATCTTTGCTTTGGCTTACGGGGATGAGAGACGCTCAATAGGAAGGGCAACAGCACAAGCTGGAGGATAGAGGGCGACTTGGTTGTGACAACTTAAGTCTTCGGTCGTGTGTGTGTGCGCAGCGAAGGCTCAGCATGCTGATGGAATGGGAACTTGAGGAGACTTGAGGAGACTTGAGCGGACCTGAGGGGACGCTGCGCCAAAGGCCCAGGGCGCTGGGATGGGCGATGTCGGTAGTGAGATGGTAAATGAGCCGCAAGATTGTATGACTCAAATAACAAGATCACGAGGCGCTGAAGGTTTTGTGAGGAAGAATGCATTGGGCTACGTGGGGCAGGTGAGATGAGTGATGGGGTGCGTGTGAGAAGACGAGAAATCAAACAAGTTATGGGATTTAGTGAAACAGCTATGATTTGGATTGCTGTCTTGGACCGTTTTTGGCGGCGATCAGTGTGAAGCAAATCTTCAAACCTTTCATCCACAGTGCCGGAAATGGTACCGATTTCAGAGGCAAATTGACGACAGCTTCCCGAGCGAACGCTTACCAGGGCCCTACTGTTTGCGTCGTCTCCTGCCCCCCCTCTCATTTAGCTTGCAAAGCTCATTAAAGGCATTGTTTAGGTTGAATGTTTTCGGCTACAATGACTATGGTCCGTCTCTTGTGACGAGCAATGTCTAAGTTCATGCCTTTTGAGGGAAAGCCTGTCGCATATTTCTCAGACGGTGAGCTGAAACGGCGAGCAAGGAAGCTATGGAAAGCTCTTGATTACCGCTTGCGATATGGATATTCACGGTGGCGGCATGGTCATCATCTCGCAATCCAAGGGAGACCACCCACCAGGATTATATTCAGTGAGACATCATCTTGTCCATACGTAATGATGGATGAAAATGCTTCCGATATCCTCTTCATCAATACCCTAGCCAGCGGCTGTCAAGAATAATATCAGCTTCCGCCTCCAACGCAGCCTGCTGTTTTAAATTCCAACATGATCTCGATCGCGCTTAGCCGCGAGAGTGGTTTTGCGGGAAAGAAGTCAAGGCTAGTACCCATTAGATGGGCGCCTTGGAAAGGTAGCCAGTGCTTTGGGAAACCAAAAGAGTTCTTTCCAAAAAGAATTCAATCTGTCTATTCTTTGCATAGGAAACAAATAACGAGTTCAGTGAACGGTCAGGGTAATACAGGAACCGTCTTGCATTTGGAACAAAAGGACAGCGTATTTGAGCTTCAGTCATGATAGTTCGAGGCACTATGGTTAGGTGGAATGACTGAGGGAGGTACGAGGTGACGGTCTTCCCAGCCTGTGGTGGCGGGCGTGTCGTGCTCTTGAGACCCAGACAGAAGATGGTAGGCGGCCATGAAGCTGCCCTTTTGGTGTCTTTCACAGTTCCAAGCAGGGTAGAAATGTTGAAGCTTCCAATTGCGTTCCGTGCCTGATCGCCCGAGCGATCAGACTGCTTAGTCTCGATGCTCACACAGATGGGCAACAGCTGCAAGGGCGGAATTCTGAGTGGTTGGTACACTGCGCCTTCGTTGGCGGCGATGTCGCTGTTGACGCAGTCCCCTGTCAATGTTTGCGATCTTGTGACGTAGCGCATGATTTCGATGCCACCAAGGCCTCCCAGGCGATAATAACGGCTCGGATTAATTCTTGCTTCCCCGACCCATTCAGTACGCTGCAATGATCCACCATTTTGCAGCCAAGCTTCACAACGTCTGCATACAACGAGATTCAGGGAACAGATATGGTTGCCGCCGTGGCGTCGAAATACTGCACTTCTTCCGAGATATAACGGTGCTAGGGCGCATCTGATCCGGTGCTTGCTTCTAGCGTGGGTGCGTTCATGCATGAGTTGTAGTGCGCCTCAGAGAAGTTGCGGTCCACGGCCGATTGCGTCTCCCAGACTGTCTTAGAAAAAGCCCAGAGATCTCCGAAGAGAGCCTGCTTGGACAGATTATCTTCGCTGTGGTATATGTTGTGGTCCATAAGTGTGATGCAGGGGTCGCACTCCTCCATACGTGTGGCGACCTTGTCTCCGACGGCGATTGGGACGACATAGCAGCCTTATGTAGTCTCACTGATGGGCTTGCACAGCTTGAAAGCGTCGGCTGGGACGTTTGAGTGGTTGGAGGCGAGCGGTTTGAACTGGCTGCTCGGCTCACAGGTCCGCATTTGCTTGAAGCTCTTGGTAGGACCGTGAGCGCTGGTTCTTCTAGAAAGTGGCTGGGTTGACCCTGGAAGTGATGGTGGCTTCCCTGTAGCTGTTTGTCCTTCGCCCCGCTGCGCCAGAGTGACTGCGTAGGCAGCTGATGTGGCTTTTGAGCGTAGGTTCGTCGGGGATATGCTTTGTGCCGGCACTGTCCGTTGGATGGACTGATATCTCACCGGCAAATGGGGGGTGGCGCAGAGTCACATCGCCCAGGTAATCTTCTGACTCGATGCGTTTGATGCCCCCCATCACGCCGCCATGCTTCGTGAATGTGTGTAATGGTTGCTTGTGTCAGCCCGCAGCGCAGCCCTGCCCGCTGCTTGAGCGGCGTTTACAAGGGCCGGATAGACTCAGCATTTGCGTCCATCGACGAGAAGGCTGTTCGACGTTTTTAGTGTTGTTCATGGTAACCTCGGCCTTTCACTTTGGTGAGGCTTGAGCAGCAGGGTTAGGTTGTGCGGGGGGGCTGCGTCGTAACTACAAACTCAATGATAGATACTGAATTTGTTGATCTAAGCTTGGGTGAGATTGCTAACTGGAGATGCGTAGTAAGGCGATAAAAAGAGTGGGAGTTGTTACTTTCCGATCGATTAATATGAATGCTGTAACGGACTGATGGATGATGTTGATTTGGCATTAGAGTATTGCAAAGCTCTGCTGATAGGGTGAGTTGGGATGGCTTTGTTTCAAACCGTTTGAGGGATGGATTACTTCTCTTCATGTAAAGAGGTTTTCATTCAACTGTGCTGTTGGAGCTTCTCTTTTCAATCGATATCTTC
Source organism: Colletotrichum sp. SAR 10_65 (assembly GCA_025328335.1). NCBI lineage: Eukaryota > Fungi > Ascomycota > Sordariomycetes > Glomerellales > Glomerellaceae > Colletotrichum > Colletotrichum sp. SAR 10_65. The sequence goes on from JAKMWQ010000029.1 coordinate 122,120, forward strand.
AGATTTCTTGCCTAGAATAGGTAAATCCTGCACCTGGACACAAGTACTGGGGTGCATGCTTTATTGAACATTCAACATCAGCATTAGATTTCAGAGCTTCTTGCTGGGTCTGCGCCTTGGGATATCTCAATGAGTGCTGAATGACGCCTGCCCAAGAGTATGCGAGGTCCAGCGAGTCACATGTTGTTCCATTTAATCGACACTTTTCTCGCCTAATCACCAAGTTCACAGCAAGGCTAGAATTGGAGGAATTGGCACCTGGATGTACTGCCCTTATTCAGAACTCGATGGAATATTCTGCTTTTCGAGCAGCAACATCGCTGCGGAGGACATGGGTATCTCGGCAAATGCTACGACAAAGGCGGTATGCTACGTTCAGTACTGCGTATTTTCACGCGTTCTTTGAGTCTTGGTACGTAGAAGTTGGTCCGCTTGGACTATGCGAGGACATTCCGACCTGATGCAAAGAGTGAAGCTACAGAATGACATATAGAACGAATGCTTATTTCAGCTTTTGATCTCTGTGAGTTGAATGGGTGTTCTGTGATGAACCTGTGCTAATGGAAATATTTGTCTGAGGAATCGTGAGCCTTGGAAGGCATGACCCGTAGGCTTCGGTCCAAACAGGCCGACACTATGCAATCTACTCAGGTCGTCGGATGTTTGCGTTGCCGACGATGGATTTAGTCCCGATACATCCCTGAGTCCAGGCAGCATGCTGTATCGGCGTTGCGCTGGCAAACGTCCTCGCCCAAACTAACGGCATCAATTCCAGTGTTGTGAGAAGTCTTCACGCCAAGGAAGCATAATTCTGGTTGCTGTCCAGGCTGCACTCGAAGCCTCTCAGAAGAAACGATTTTTGCAAATAACCTCTCAATACTTCATTTCAGCCAGCTGATGACTTCAACTTTGAATTTTATTACATCACACCTTCGCCATCGGAATCGCCATTGGGTTTTCACTCTCCGCACCTCGGAGCTGAATTTTGTCCCCGCCCGCGAGGCGACGCCAGGCTGGGTGTCGTTGCTCCATCACTCATGTAGCGTTGACACCTTGGAGGCCAGCGCTCAACACAAATTGCGCATGAGATCACGGCTGTTTTCGAAATTGTCAACTGCGAGAGCTGGGGCACGTTTTGCGACCGAGTGGCTCTAGTTCAAAGGTTTGAACCATCGCTATCGGCGGTTGCAAAGGGGGGCCGCTCCTTGTTGACCTCCTGTTGCTGCTGTTGTAGCCTCGATCGTCAAAATGTTAGCTGGGGAAGACACCAAGTAAAGCCACTGCTCCCGCCAGCTATCTCTGTGTGCATCAATGTAGGCTCGTGCCCGGCCTTGAACATCGGCCTGTCGATCTCTACTCATTCAAGCTGCAGGCTTGACATCTTGGCGAAAGCCCTCCTGGACCTGGATGCTGATGGAGACCGTTTCAGGCGATGCCATTGGCGTTTTGTTGGGTCCTGAAATGACTGGTAATCCCCTGCTTCTCCCATTCCCCGCCCCATAAATGTTGCACACGCCTGCGATGCCTATGCTGAAGTCATGGCCATATCTGCCACAGTTGGGCAGGCTAGAACAGTTTGAATCCTAGGCTACTGATTGTGCAGCATTAGCAATGAGAACAATTCCAGGGATGAAGAGATCTGGGCTAATTTCTTGCAGCTATCATTCAAACCTGGCGGAATAGGTATTGTCGTACAGTCCGGGGAGTGGCACGAACCCTCAACGGCTTCTTTTCTTGGCGGGACCCCCTCGCTGTCGACCAGAGCTTCAGGCAACTTCGACTCTTCAATGGGGAACCGATCTCGACTGATCCTCGGAGCTTGTTACGAATGCGTCTGGGGCAAGCAAAAAACAAGCGAGGAGGTCTCAATGATAGGGTCGAGCAGGTATCACAGGCAGGGCGAAGAAGTTGGACTCCCAAGATGCGTGATGGTTTGACGGTCGAGGCTCTGGGGCCCCAGGCTCACAGGTCAGGGCGAGGTTGAAGGACTGTCATCGCCATCATCGTTGCCATCACTGGTTGCGATGTCATCACCGTTGTCGTCGCTGATACTATCACCGCCGCCCGGCTTGGATTGGTCCACAGCATCCTCAATTCCTTTTCCATCAATCTGCTCAGCTGACGGCTGGGTAATGGGTTAGGACCCCGCCTCGTGACTCCAATTTGTGACTTACAGAGGAGAAAGAGAGCAATCTTTCTTCCCTTAATCCGAACATAATTGGAGGGTGGAATGAATAGTTGGAAATACTCGAAGAGAAAAGGCGCACATGGCTACCTGGACTACGATATGCCCTCTGACCAGCTCGAGTCTCATGGGATCGCAACAGAGGGATTGGCTATGCTGCTGAAGATGCGGTTGGAATTCGTCGGAATGAAAGGGTGTGCTCTGCGGTAGGGTTCGCGCTGTTAAAGTTATTAATATGTAATGAAAACAGTAGCACAGAGTGGAGAAAACAGCTGAACGGACTGCCGCTTGGCAGTGAGCTGAGCGTACGCATCGACCTGACGCCGTTGGATCTCCCTAGGGAGGCCCTCGTTCACCGGCTTTGCCTGGTGGCTTCAAATATTTAGCCGGCTCACCAGAAATAGATCAAACAACTTTCATCCGCCTTGGAGCCGAGTACATGGTGCGTTCCCGCCCACATTACCTATTGTGAAGCATGGTTGATACTGGTGGTGACAGCGGTCTTTGAAATTCAGCTGGCTCTACTGTCTCCCGAGGTCCTGCTCGATGCAAGGCGGCTTCAATGATCCGGTCGGACCTAGGATGATGGTTAGGTCACGGCGATGATAGTGGTCCTCGAAAGTGGATCAATCTCGAAAAAGTCGGCGGCAACAACAGCGCCAGCGTGAGCGGTAGCCGCGATGAGGTCTGCATTTGGGCGCAGTGACTTGAAGAGTGGTCATGGTGACTGCGGGTTGACAATGTCGATCTTGGACGGTGAAAGGGGTTGGCAGTTGGTTAAGATGGGGGAGTGTTGACAGATGCGAGTGGTACGCCGTGGCAGGCATGCTATTTGGAGTCGATGTCGCTGCCATCAGTGGGACTCCGTGCCAGTGCAGGAGAGACGGCACCAAATAACTGGCTGTTGGTGCATTTGGACGGATGCAAGTGGATCATTGTACCATCCGGTTGATACAATGGTCTACTTTACACTACATTACTTTCGCAGACTTCCCTGAAAGAACTCAGCAGTGCCACGCCTCGGAATCAGCCAAGCACGACAAATTGACAAAGAGAGAGAGACCGATGCTGCAATCTCATGACGGCCTCAATGCCCACAAAACATAATAACCTGGCCTGGTTCAATTCACAGAGCTTCAACGCTGACACATCGACTCTTATGATTCCTAGCCGATGCAGCTATTCAATCCTTGCGCTCCTATTTGAATCATGTCGGGTGTCAAGCGCTCACATTTAGCGGGGTGTATCCCCCATGCTTTCGACGCGGTCAACCAATCATGCTGGACATGAAGTGACGTATGTCGAACTTTCACTCGTTGAATGAGTACAACTGTAAAGCTATCTGTCTGGAAGCATGAATCAAATTGGATTCAAATTTGAACTCCCTGACGGCCAGAACAAATCGACTGCCCATGCCTTCCAAAGCAAAACCTCAGTTAGCACCCGCTGCAATGTCGGGCGTGCAATCCACTGTATCCTACCTCAGAGTGCGCCAAGGCTTTCTTGACTCTGTGACCGACAGCGGCAGCTGTGCTTACGTCGTTCGAGTTGGTGTTAGAGGGTGGTGTCTCGTGCTAGGAAGTGATCCAATGAAGTCGCTCATGAAATCGGGAGCAACCCTCGTAACACTCTTGAAGACCCAAGCGACTCAAGCAACGCCCAACGGCACGACAACTCCAGCGATCGCCGATGACTTGACACGTGTGCAGATGCCGTTGGCAATCCATCGGAGATTGTCAGTCATAGTGACACCGCTACATTCGCCCACACGTAGATCCCAACGGTTTCAATTGTATCGCCAATGTCCTTGAGCGTGTCGTCTAAGCCGCGCGATATTAACAGAAATAAAGACCTGGCAGACACAACCGTCTTCACAAGGTTGCAGAGATGGTCTAAAATAGATCCGAGTATCGTGTAAACGACAGTGACGCGTGATATCATTGCTGAGATCAACTGAGACCCTGCAGCAGTCGAATAATTCAGATATTCCAACGCTAGATGATAGTAGTAAGCTCCTTCTGAATTATTGGAAATGGGCGACTAGGCTCCGTGAACGACGTGGACGTCTGCCGACGTGAAGGGGTCTTCCTAAAGGATGTCTTAGAAGTCGAAATCGAGACAGGTAGGCTCACAGCACGCTTCAACTTTGGTCATGCCCATGTTAGATACTTTGTGTGAAGCAACATCGGTAAGACAATGTAGAAGGACCAAGTTCTGTCGGGATAGTTGATGGAATAGCCGACTTGCTAATCTTTTCAAGACCTGGCAGGGTAGATGATGATATGTACTCGGCCTGTTGGACGACACAAGTTTGATGGAATCTCTTCAGGGCCATGCTCGAGAGCCGAGAAGAAAAGAGATTTCTGGGCGCAGGATGTTAATTTGACATGAATGAGACTGCATGAGTAGTTCAAAATATCCTCACTGAAGCTTTGGTCGGCCATTCCGGAGAAACATAAGGTTTGGTGACGAAGCTTCCTACAGGTTCCACGGGCTTCTGGCTTTGGGAAATAGATGGCAGGCGAGTGAAAGGCAAAGTGCGTTGGTTTGCCACTTTTCTTTGTATCAGACATGGAACCTCGGTTTCCCTACGAATAATCCACATACCGCCTTTCTTTGGCCGCATTCATTTTAATCCAATGCGTTCATATGGAGAAAAATGGGTGCAAGACGGCGATGGACTCTGTCCTGCGGGCTTGGTCTTTTGCCAACCAGACTGACGTTCGGTGAGAACCTCTGAAGTTGAAATAAGAATCGGTAAATGGCAAGGAACTCGTCCCGCGAGTCATGCACATTCCCATTCGGGCACCGCTGTTTGGCATGATTGGCCAGGCCGGACATCCAAAAGTGGGACACCGGCTTTCCGCCCACTGCTGACGGCCATCAAAAATACCTAGCTCGCGCAAATGTGCAGCCAGCCGCGCTGGTGGCTTGGAACCCCACATTGGGGCCGTCACACCTGCCACCTCTCCAGTAAGTCAAGTCAGGACAATGGATGCAAAATCAATTAGCGAGAGGATCACAATGGTGCGTTAAAGCAATCCGCTGCGGCGGCGCCAGCTGGCCGGACCGTTGAGGGCTGTTTTCCCCCTCTCTTCTTCCGCTTTTGCCGAAAACGGTCAGCAGAGGCCCTGAAGCCGCCACCACACCTCTAGATAAGGCAAGGTACGACTCCCTTTCTGACAGGTGGGAGCTGAGACAAAGACCCACGCCTTCAAAGAGACACGCAAGCAGTCCGGGTGCTTTCGATTGAGCACTCCCAAGGGAACAGGCCAGTTGCGATGACAAATGTCTCGATCTAAGCTGAGCCCGTGACTCATCAGTTGCCATCAACGCACTGCCGGACAGCTCATTGTCTTGAGTCAACGTAATCAGCTGCAGCGGCTCGGCTTGCATGGCGATGGCTTGCTGCGGTGGTCGTCACGCAATTGGGTTGCAAAAAGGAGTTGGCAAAAGACATACAACACCGGGCATTCGCCGGTCGTCACCGACCCGACTACTACTCCAGCCCTCATTAGCTTATCTATGGGAGAGCGGACGGGATCCCGAGTTTTCCAATGGGTATGGTCGTATGTGTCAGGAAATGCGAAAGGAAATGATTATGAAGGACAATTTGATAGTCCTGCGAGCGTCCTTTCTGGGGAACCAAAGCCAGCACATTATCCTCCGTCACCTTGACGGACGGAAGAACACACATCTAACAAAAGAACTTTCTTTCAGATATGCAGAGACGGATCAACTTACAGCGGCAAACCTTGAAATCGAACAGCCAGGCAGATGTAGATGTATTGCCGAAGGCTTGCCCATCGTCAAAGCATGGGAGGGGAAGTCAGGTGCAGCCGCAAACGATGAAGGTTCAGACAAACAAGAACGGAGTATTGCGAGGGCCAGGGGCACTGTAAGAATTTAGTAAAACACCCACAGCTTGCTATCTTTCCGGCAGGAGTTCCAAATCCAGTGTATAATGCCAGCCACAAGAGACATTTTCGTCTATATTTAGTAACACAGAGTCAATGTCGTTAGTGCGGAAGAAATCAGGTGGAGAAGGAGGCTGGCCTTCTTCGCCAGGGACACAGTGAGGTACTGCTCGTTCCTTTCGGCACGTCATCTGGGATGCAGGCATTCGTACTCACGACAAGTCGTCCGACGAACCTGACACAAACGCCGAACAAACTGCATCCGATTTCGAGCAGATCGTAATCATTTTGGAATTTGAAGTTTTGTTGGATGAAAGAATGCGACCTCACAGACAATGAGATGTGGTGTGGAATGAGGATGCGTTGCGTGACAATGCTGTTGGACGCTGCGAATGGGCGCCAACTGCCAATTTTTAGCCCCAGAGTCGGCAGCAGGTCACTGAAAGAATAGTGGAGGTCTGATGCTTCAGTGTGCAACCTCCAGCGCAGTGGGCCCCCACCTAGTCGCCCGGCGTCCTGGTGAAAGAGGGGAGGTTGATTTAACCATTTTAGCACTTCGCTCGAGGCAGAACTTCTGCCCGAGCTGGCTCAGCATGGCTTCATTCACGGCAGTCCGGAGAACAAGCCCATGCGGCCCGACATTCATGACTCTGATCATCACCACGCTTTGCGGAGTTATTCGATGGTAACTCTGGGTGTCGCTTCTTTGGCCATGATGCGTCGCCACGTCGTTGAATTTCCATGTTTGCAGCCAAAGCCGAAAGAAGTGCTATTTGCATTTCTAAAGAATTTGATTTGTGTGGGACGGACAACAAGGTTTTCGCACGTAATAATAGAATTTCCCATGAACCGACTGCCTTTCTGAATTTCTAGCCTCGTTCTTGCCAATCTTCTCGTGCTTCCCATCATCCTGTCCACTAAGCTGGCGCTTGGCCAGTGCTCCCCTCCACTTGAAGACCAACCCGTTCATGATGTACGTGGGGAATAATTGTGCCGACGAGCGAGCCAGAAGATGCATTTCGGATCAGCGAATAATGTTGTCGAATTTGAATCGCGCAGGAGTCTTATCAGGGTCGAAGGCCTTTTCATCGCTCTGGCCTGCCTGCTTGGCCGTCTGGTCAGGCTGGGAATTGGGAGCCGATTTCTGCTCCGTCTTGGACTGCCCGGGGACCTTGGCTGTATATGCCCAGGCATCGAAACTAGACATGAAACACCGTGTTAGCAGATTGTGATTGATGGGTATGCACCTCAGGTTGCGTACCGGCGTGGGTTCTGCGCTTTGGGAGTCGCCAGTATGTCGCGGATTGCCCTTGCGTACGCGGAATCAGCCCGCGGCCGCTCCTCCGGGTTGGTCATCTTGCTGCGGTCGGACGCGGAAGGTTGGCGAGACATTTTTGATGGTTGTCTGCGTGTTATATTGCGTGATTGTGAAGTCGCTGTGCAGGTTTGCTCGTGATGCTGTCGGGAGGAGTGGCGGTTCCAGCACGATGCAGGTTGTGCATGAAAAGATCAGAGGGGCAGCTGAATGGAAGAAGCCTCGTTGCAAAGACGGCGGCGAGAAAGGTGGAAGGCGCGAGCCGGAGACACACTTACGTTTATGCTTTTCACCCCGGCAGGTTCTACCCCAACATCCTGCTCATCGCGCCTGCTGCAAACAAGCGCCCGATCCCTTTCCCTGGTCCTCCCTCACCTTGGGGGGGGAACCAAAAAATAAAATCATAAATGGGTTTCCTGACTTTAGCATCACGCACTCAGCAGCGCCAGGCCCTCCAGGTGGTCTGGAAGCCAACAGGGGCGAGCTGCTCGCTGCAAAACCATCTTGGACCGCCTTGAGACATTCATCGTCTTCTTCTTGATGCTTGACCATGTCCGTATTGGCATGCCGGTTCCGCTCTCTCGCTCATCTGTCTGCCCTCTGCCCCCTCTGGGCACGAAATAATCTCCCCTCTTCCCCCAAGTTCGACGCAGTGGCCGGAATACTTGAAGCCCAGAAAGCTCTTGCTTCAACTTCAATATCATCAACATTGCACCGTCGTTGCCATCCCCAGGTCGTCCGCAAGTCACTGCTGACCTGGCGTCGTCTTCCCGTTTGATGTCCATGTGTTGGTGAGCATATTGCCGATGGACATCCTCCCGATGGACGGTTGGACCCCCCAGTCAAAGGGTTGTGGCTGGGTTCATGAAAGGGATCCGGTAGCTTCACCTTTCACAAGTTTTACGCAGAATTCGATGGTCGTTGTCCACCGGCCACCATCCCGTCTAAGGGACCTTTTCGGGGCTAACTGTCTCACGGGGGTACCCAACCTTTATTATCGATCTGTTCGCACCTCTATGAGCTGCCTCGGAAGGGGAGGTGGAAGGAGAGACTCCATTTGAGGTGCATCTCCCGCCATTTGTCTGGGGGCTTGACATTGGATTCTGGTGTCGCACCAAAGCGTAATTCTAACAAGAAAGCTACCATTTCGTTTGAAGAAGTTTACACCCAGCGAAGGCTCCCAGAAGTCGTCTGGTTCGCCATCCTCCGAAAAATGCAGCATCAAGCCTTGCTAGGAATCGTGACTAACGGGGTAGCCCCCAAGAAGATGGAATTCTGCTGGGACGCACCGTGCCCAATCTTTCGTGGGCCGCACTCCTTCCGCCGTGATTTTGAGGTGAGTACGTCTGCTCCATACAGCAGGGCGCGAGGTGTTTGCCCAGGTCGACCAGCGGATAATTTTGCCCGTGATCCTGAGGTCTGGAATCAAATGTTGTCCACTTTTTACTTATCGGTAGGACCTTTCTGTGTCGGCAGCAGTTCCAATCGGCTGGAGTTGTAATCGGCAGAACCTTTCTGCAGGGCATCGACAGGACCTCTCTGCATCGGCAGGACCTGTCTGTATCAGTAGCAGTCTTTATCGGCAGGGGTTTCAATCGGCAGGAGTCTTATCGTGACTGAGACGCTGCGGCCAATGGGAGAGCCGCGCCTTCCAGCATACCATAGTGGTCTGGTTCACTGATACCAGTGATGTGACTGGCCAGCCTTAGGATACCGCTGGTATCGTAAGAGTAGGCCAATCAGAGAGACGGTTCACCCTTAGGATACCGTCGGTATCATAAGGGCAGGCCAATCACCTTAGGATACCGCCGGTATCATAAAGGATAGCAAGGACCCACAGCACCAATCAAAGTTGACGGTGACAAAGCTTCTTAGTGTTTCCTGCTGTCGCACTGCGAAAGTTCTCAGCGTAGTGACCTGCTGCCGATCCGATTTCAGCGCTGCGCGGCAGTTGGTATCTCAGGACCTCGCCCGTCACAGCGCCGCGCTGCCCCAGCCAGCGGAATCTGAGCTGCGACCCCTGACACATCCCATACCGTGCATTCGGCTTGCCATCGAGACATTTCGGGAACAGAAACGTGATCCGAGCAGCTCTGCCACCGCGGAGGGACAGTCAGACGATGCAGCATAAGGTAGAGCCGGAAACAAGATACTGGGCGGCTGCAGAACGCCAACTTGGGGTGCGTCCACAGACCACACACAGCTGGCTGAAATTTACGGCGCGGCTTGTGTGCATACCGCGATGCTTGATATGGAGCGCAAACGACGGTGGAATCGATGGCAGTGTCCACGGCAGAATCGAAAGCATTATTGGAAATGTCCCGGAACAAGAACAAAATGCCCCCGGAAGACTCGGCGGGACGGCTGTGAGGTTGGTTGAGAATGATATAGCACTCAATCCCTGTCATCTTGCACACCCAGTGGTGTTGGCTGTACCCCGCCATGGAGACGGTCGCGACGCGGCTCAGAGTAGGTTCAGGCCCCCCCACCTTTGAACCTGGGGTACCACGCCGCCCCGTGATGTTGGGTCGCCTGGAATTATGTGGTCAATTGCAACACCGCTATGTGTTTGGCATTGACCGCAATTATCTTGTTCGTAGTGCAGTCAAAGTGTGCGAGCACAAGGAGGTACTGCTTCTCCCCGGTGAAGGCGTAGCATTGGCATTGCCGACGTCACAGTCCACCGGGAATTTATCTGCTTTGAGCCGGCCTCATGACGCTGTTGCTTCTGCATCTGATGCTTCTGCAGAGATTGGCATTGCTCCCGAAGACTACCACCTATTAGACGCATGTGCAGATAATCGGCATGTTCATCCTTTGGCTGGAAGTCATACAACTGAATCGTAAATTGAGGCACTTTCGAGGGAGCGCAGCGTGCTTTGCGGTGGTATGCACTGACAGTGGCTGAGGTTCAAGGACGTGCCGCCGGTCACTATACATTAGTGGGCAGGGCACGTACCAGCCCCCATCTGTGGGCTGCACCCTCAAACCCACGGTGCCTTGACAGACTGTGACATTTCGAGGGTCGGGCCGCCCCGCAGCCAGGGTACTTCATGCGCGCATCCCGTCCCGGGCACTTTCTCACGAGTACCTACCCCACCATCCACACTCCTGGAATCAGTCGCCCGCCGCGCAGACAGTGCACCGGTCGTTGTGTAAGAAAAGCGACTTTGACTTGCTTTCCTCCCGCCTCTTGACGTCTCAGGCAAGCATGGGAGGAACGGCAATGCATGATGCGAGGTGATCACCGGGCCGCATCTTTCTCAGTCATTTGGCAAGAGTCACAACCTGCGACTACCTTACTAGGAGGTGTTTCCTTCGAATCGGCTGTGTGCTTTCAACTTATCAAGTAAGGTAAGTGGTCTCTCCCAAGCCATCGTCTGGTCCGATCTTCCCGCCTCAAAAGTATGACCATGCCACTGAAAGCCAGGGCCGCTCCTGAACGAGTGGAGCTGCAGCATACCCTGGACCTACCTTGCAGGAGTCTGCAAGCAAGAGATGGAAGGCGCCGTCGTGTCCTGCCTTCCTCGCGTCACACTGAAGATCAAGGAAATTAAGTTGAGTGAAGTGGACAAGAATGACAAGACCAACTCATTTTTGCCGACAACATCATCGGCGGCACCCACACCTCCATCCCCGTCTCCGCTCAATCATCACCCGCCAGCCAGCTGCTTCTTCTGCCTTACCCGTCCCATCTCTCGACCTACTCTTTTGGTGGGCTAAGCAACCTGCGACTGCCATCCGTCTGCCTCCACGATTGATGCGGTCCATCTCGACGGCGAACAACATGAGTCGCTGCGCCATCTCCTGGAATGCCGCTCCACATGGCCACAGCCCGTAGGTCGGGCGACCCTGTCAACGTGCATACGGCGCACCAGTTCCCCTCCACGAGCAGCGCGTCGTTGAGGCCCACGTGGTCTATCTTCTCCGACTTGCGGCCTCTTTTCCGTCGGTGACATCACATTTCCAAGTCGTCGAGGCCTGGTTCACCCAGGTCGTCGAGTTTCGCAACCTCGCGACTGTCGGCACAGCCGCCTTTCGACTGACCGGCCAGCGCTTGCACGCTCTTTCGACGGACCGCTCCGGCCTATCTAGGTACCTCGCTTCCAGAGGGTACCAGTCGTCCAACACCATTCTGGCTGTCGAGGATATCTTCATCGCTCGCTTTGTAAGCCCACACTAGGATCTGTCAACTAGCGCTGCGCTTCAAGCTAACTCAATTCGTCTCTTAGGAGATCAATTGTCCCATTCATGGCGCCATCGCTCGGCGACGAGCAAGCTGTCACACGCAGAGAACCATCCGCTCGACTGACTTCCAAACCAAAGCCATCACGCACCAACACCTCGAGCATACCGGGAAGCACACCACCAAGACTGCCGGGCGCACGAAAACCGTCGTCCGATTTTCCGATAGCACATACGAGGATGGAGCTATTCCCAAAGTTGATGCTGATCCCTCCGCCAACAAGTGGCTTTCGTTCCATACGATCAGTACACCGGTGAATACATTGCGCGCTGGAACCGTTCCTCTTGCCGCATCCTTCATTCTCATTTTTGTTTTTGCAATCTTGGGGACCTCCGCCTATCGCCTTTTGTCATGATTTCGATTAAGACCTCTACACTAGCACATCGCCCCTTCTTCCATCATCTCCGCCAGCCGATCTTGAGCATTCCGAAATCATTTCTCCAATCCGACGACTTTTTCACTACAATGGGAGGCACATGGATGATTGACACGTTTGTCCCCCCCATTTAAGTCATTCCTTGTCACACCTGCTCAACTCTCCTACTGACCTGAACGACGACCACCACCAACGTCAGATGACTTTCCGGCCGACAGCCTTTGCCATGCGAAAGTACATTTCCGGTCCGCCGAATCTGTTCAATGCCAGAAGACCGCTAACTGTGTTTGAAATGCGACTGTTTCATGGCGGACTCTGAAAACACTGCCTGCCTCTCAAGGCTTTTCTGTATGAGATCAGCCTGTGAGGATAGTGGGATACAGCGTGTCGACATGCAAATCATTTGTGAAGGAAATTACGATTACACCAAAAATGAGTGGGCTTGATCAGATGGAATGGAATGGACAGCATTCGGAAGGATCTCTGCTGTTGAGCTGTACAAATTACACCAGGGCACACTTTGTCCACACAACATGCCCCTCTGATTTATGTTACCCAGTGTTCTCTCTCCACGTTCTCGGCCTGTCAAACGACGTCTGCTGTCAAACATAGGATTGCGCAAGCACCTGGCATTCCTCTAATCATGAGAGCTTAGAGGCGACGAACTTTCCCGGACTTTGCTTCCCCCAGCCTCCTGATTCTGCTGGTGTGCATATTTCACTGTCTCTGGTATGGAAGATGCGTAAGCGGAGAGTTCATGATGAAGCGTGCCGATCGACTACGTTCACGTGGTATCTTGTAAGCAGCGAGCCGTTTACATCTCCCATTCATTCTACATGCCAAGACCGTAGCACAGCCTTCGAATCTTTCGGGGTTTTCCAAGTTTCGCAGAGCAGCCGGCTTCACCTTGCGATGTATGAGATCTATCCGGGATTCTCGCCCCTGCAGAGGCTGTCGGAGAGTACATCCGTCTAGAATGCCAGCTAGGCGGCCAAAGTCCAGTGCATACTGCCAGCGTACACCAAATTTACCTCTGGGTTCAAGATGTCTCTGGCCATTGCCAGCTCTTTCACAAAGGACTGGCCTTGATCCTCTTTCCGATCATAGGGTGGTAGGGACAAGCGTAAAAGCCTTTACAAGAGAATTTCAGGACGTTGCTCTCAGAATTTCGAGCAGCGTTGTCTTTGTCCTCGGAAATGAGTTACGAGGCAATTTGACACGGGTAATTCCATCTCTGGGACCGACCCAATGGTGACCACATCTTGTTGTGACGTGGAGGAAGGACACGGGAGCTACGTGGGAAATACCCTCCTATTGGCCCTTTGGAAATGGACTGTGGGCATGGGAAGTGTAAAGTAAGAGACTCGGAGTAGAGCCGAAGAGCGGTTGGAACCAGCGCAGCGAGAGACGATGCAAGAGGAGGACAGGATTCAAATCGAAGGTTGCTCATTAGGGAGCACATCTGGCTTGGTGCGGCGAAGACTCTAATGCTTGTGATGAGAGGTGGCATACGCGTAAAGGTCTAGTCATAGCAGCCAGAAATTGATTATCGCCGGAGCCAAACGCACCAGAGTCTTCAACTGCCTCTCCCGTGGACGGGAAGCGCAGAGTCATTGCCTGTGCAAGTCAGCTTGACTCAACCGCTACTCATCCGTCCGGCACAATTTCAGGCGCTGAAGCCTTTTCAACGACCGCCAGGTCTTATTAGATATGTCTTCATCATACTTGAAAGGCCATAATACTGTGCAAATACGGCGTTGCGACCATTGCGCACTATGGAAACAAGGAGGGAATGCATGAGTTCAAATATAACCCCGGGCTGGAATCTGTTTGGCATATTTAAGCAAAAATGCATAAATGGGACTGCTAATGACCCTCTTGCCCCGCCGTCCGAACCTTCGTCTTCAACAGCCTTCGGGTGTCTGGGTCGGTCCGGTATTTCAATTTCAGCGGGCGCAAAACATTTCTTGCAAGATCACAGCCTAGCAACCTAGTCAGCATTTTGGGACATGTGAAACATCTGACCAGTTTCGCGGGGACTGGTGCGTTATGGATAGCTGTCCTCGGAAAAGTGTCCTTCGTGGCTGATTCAGATTATTTGCTTGGTGGCGTCGAGATGTCGGCTTTCATTTCGGAAAGGCCGCAAGTGCGGGGCGCCTTGTTGTCAGAGGGCATTCGGGATGCATCAAAGCATTGATTCACGTTATCAACTTGCTCGTTCCTGGGCTTCGGCTTGTTTTCTGCGTGAAGATAACATGTCTGGGTCGAGGTGGTGGTGTCTGCTGAGTTTCGTTGATGCGCTTGGACGACGTTATTGTGGTTGTGGGGTTTGTTCCGTCTAGACGTCAAGAAAGAAAACAACGGAGACGATTGCACTGAGGTAGGTGCCTTGAATTGGGTGTGTTGCAGGCCTGGTTCTGGAACGTTATGGAGCGATTGATTGTGTGGGTTGAAGGCCTATGTCTCGTCGTGTGGGAATGACCGAATCCAGGGGCATGGTCACCTTCCACGAGAGGCCTACGATGATGACGATGGCCCAAAAATGCGCTGGACTATGAGCTCCGCGAGAAAGATGTGCTCACGGGAAACATCGGAGTCACATGGTTTGGATGTTGGGAACGGGAATATCTTTAAAGTCTTGCCGACAGCCGCAGAGTCCTCAAAATACTTTTCATATCTTGTTGAATTCGAGCCTCACCTGAGGCACTCTGGTATACGGACAAGTCCCATGTTCTCACTTTAGAATATCGAAACGTCGTGTGGTGTTGTCATGTTGGGTAGATCTCCTACCTACACATAAACGGAAATAGCTTTATGATATGCGAGTTCAAACACCATCAAGTACATGCTCAGAAGATGCCCCAAACCTTGTTAGTTGTTAGCACATGAAACAAAACCTGTATATGCCCTATGCGCTGCTTTCCTAGCTTGATTCGTTGTGGAAAATGCTTGCGTCACCTTTCCGACCACGGAAGCAGACAACTAGCCTTGTCGCCGCCTTCTGAACAACCGATACTATCTTTCGGATGTTGACGACTACCAACATATTGCTCAGCGCTGCGCGGCTTTCTTCGTTTGTGGCGATTCTTTCAGTTGGCGTTTCCAGATCAGGCTAGATTGAGATACCCTAATTCTCGGAATGACTCTCTGTCATCATCGCCATTTGAAGCTCATTATCTTCTGCTGCTGATCGCCTCTTCAACGACATCATTTTTGTAGTTATTTCCAATTCCAGCTGAGAGTGCTGGTCTTCTTACCCCGCCAGGTACTTCCTTGCTACTCTTCCCAGTGTGCATCGAAATGAAGCCGGTGTCTTCATAGCAGATGACAGATCACTTCCTGCTGCTCGTTACATAAGTCAGGGCGAAAAAAGACCAGTCTGTCCTACCAGGAGTTTCAAGGAGAAGTCTTCAAATATTTCAAGCGGGTCCCCACGCTTTCATTGTGTGATTTGCATTCGATTGCAACGAGCCTAGGCTAAAAGGCGTTTTCATGCGCTTTCTCATGGCCTGTGACTACATCTTCATGAAGGCAAAGAAGTCTGTTTCAACTTCTTAATCTTCCCTTTTCGTGGCGCTGAAACACAGTTTCATCGCCGGGACAGACTACTCCCTTCCGAGCTCCTCGGCTGTTTTACTATTTTGCTTGTCGTTCTGCCCGTCCATTCTATAAGCATTGACTAGGGATGGTGACTGAAATAGTACATGCAGGCAATTAAGCCCTCATTCTCCAGATGTTCCCAGTATATCTTCGATTTGCTCATTTTGCTTCTGGTGATGAGTACGTCTCTTTGGAATCTACTGCTGAATCTTGGGTGTACAGCGTGCTCTTGGGCCTGCTTAAAGAACACCGCAGCACCTGAAAGCTCTGCGGATGGAAAATCAGGTCACTGACAAGGATTTAGAGGCGGCGCTGCTATTGCCTGGTTATAGATGTCACTCGCGTCTAAGAAAACCGCCCAAGAATAGTGAGCTTGACATAATGTTGATAGCAATGTAGGATATGGGCTCATAGAACTGGGGGAGGGACCTGAAACGATGCGACTGAATGCTTAAAATGACATAATTGCCATGGATCTCAAGACTAAAGTCGGTCGTCACCATTTCAGTGAAGGAAATAAAGTTACCAGGACCAATAATCGTCTGTTCCATCAGTCTCCTCATCTTGGCTCGAAATCAACATTCCGCCATGCCGCTTTGGTGGCTCGCATAGTGCGTCACTCGTGCGATATCAATAAAAGCTGAGGAATGCATTCGTGAAATATCTCATGAATACTGTGCTGAGACATATCCTGCGTGCACTGAGGCATGTCTTCCAAGTGAGATTGTTCAATCTGCCTGACAACAAGCCTCTTAGAACTGTCTAAAGTAAGTCTGTACATAACCAAGAGACGGTAGTTTAGTAGTCTGACCATTGTTGGTGTCCTGAGTGTCACGTCTAAATGCTTCGCACAGCCTAGAAATGATCTGTGATACGGATCGACGTGGCTGAATTCCGCCACAACAGCATTGGTGTATTGGTTTCCGAGGAGGATTCTTCATGATAATCGGAATACTGCACCGCGGCTCTCACAATGTCCCAGGACTGAACGGTTGAAACCTCAACAAACACCATTAGATTTCAAATGGAACGTTTTATCGGAAAAGATATGACTGTTGACAGGGAGGCGGCTAGTTGCAAAACCCATTTTCTCCATGATAAACACAACCATACCCAACCCGGCTCTGCGGCTGTGATTGTGACTGTGGAAATAACATTTGGTTCGCCGGCACAGCGTCCAAACAGGGCTCTGCTCGAGACATGCGGAGGACTTGGCCAGAAGGAGCATGATGGCTCACGTTTGACTTGCATGGGACGAGCATTCCGATCCGCAATGGCCGCAAGGGCCTCGAAGTGACTCTTACTGTAACTCATGATTCTCCATGTACGTTATGTCAACGTGAGGCGTATTGCCTACTATCATTGGACTTGCATGGTCTCTGTGTGGACAATAATATCATGGCCATGGAGAAGCTTAAGGATGTCAAGGGTTCCACCGAGGCTGAAGTGGCAATTCCACAGGTCGCACCCGCTGCTCATAAACCGACAAGACGCTGGTGTCCGACGTAGCCTTAGAGCTGCTGACAACGCTTCATACATCTACAGATTTCCCCTCAACTGGATCGCAGGAATGTGCTCTGCTGACACGAAACGCTCCACAAGTTTAACCACCTCGTTTGCAAGCCCGAAGCTAAAGATGTAGCCACCACCTTGAGGGCCGTATGCATGCACCACGTGCTGGCCTCTGACGACTGCTTTCTCTACCCTCGGGCCAGTCTTTCTCTGAGGACGTATGCCAACAATGTCTCGCAAAATATTGGCTCTGGTACGGTCCGGAGGAGGAAAGTCCTTGGGCAGATTTTCATGTACTCTCTGTAGAATCTACAGCATGTTAGCGAACCTTGGTGACCACAGAGTGCTATCCTTTTCTCACGTTTGTGCGCAGAGCGTCGTCGACCTCGGTGTCAACGCTGTCGAAGGTCTTCAAGCCTCCCAAGATGGCAGTACCGTCAGGTCTTCCCAGTGCATATGTATACTCTTTGCCCCGACGGATCCAGATCCTATTGAAGTTTGACTTGACGAGTATTGTCTGGCCTCGAACCTCCTGCATGTCAAAGTCTGCCACATCTGTAAGATAGCGGGCTCCCACACCAGTGCAGTTAATCAATAGATCGTGTCCCATTCCGCGGAGATCAGAAAGCGAGTTGACGTTGAGGCGCTGAAACTTGACACCGGTTGCCTCCAAGCGCTTTCTGACCCACGCGAGATAAATTGACGGCGTGATAATTATGGATTTGTATGCCATGCCAAATGAGGCACCGCTGGGCAGCTCATCTTTTGACAAGACTCTGTAGTCAGGCAGCTTATTGGCGTACCAGACTTGGTCTTCAGATGAACCATCGACAAGGTCATACATGTCAACTCTTCGGACACTGGACTCTGGATGCTCGAGAGCCAACTTCCACCATGTCCAAAAGGCATCCAGCTGCATCTTTTGTTCTCTCGGTGTGGAGGGAATCATGCCCATGAATACAGCGCCTGCCCAAGGGCTGGCCCACTCCTGCGATTCCGGGTCATTCGGAAGGTTGCGAGCAACAATCGTCACGTCGTAACCTCTAGGCAGCTGACTCGCGATTGTGAGGCCGGTGATTCTGTGGTTTCACTTGTCAGCCCGTAATCAAAGTGGTGTCGCGCAAAGTGGTGAAATCCTACCCGGCACCTACAATGGTGACCTTTGGCATTTTTGTTTTAGGCTTGGAGTCCAACTTGAGCTTAAAGATTGAGTCGCTTGTCTCTCACAGTGCTGATTTCCTAACTTCTCATTTTCATTCCGCACTTTACTGCCAATATATAGTCTGCAAGTCAATTTCCCACCCATTTCATGAAAATCGGGCGGACCCCGGACAGACGCCGGCCTGGACAGCCGATACCTGTCGATAAAGCTCGTTTGCGATGTATTCAATTGAGCTTAGCCTTTGTAGTGGGGAACTGAGATTAGCGGCGAGAGCAAGGCATGAATTGTGGGGTGCTGCTCGTCTATTTCATCCTTGAAGTGGTTAGGCTGTCACCGATCCGGGGAATTTGTGATTGGTGCTCAAGAAAGAATGGCCCAATTAACCCGCGCCAAAGAAATCATTCATTTGCTGACAACGATTCATCTAGGGCGACAGGGGTACATGTACTAACGCTTATCAGGCAACATGAATCAAGATGCTGATGCGGGGAAAGGTACTAGGGTCGGAATCTTGGGCATCGAAGTGATTGGGAAACCGGAACAAACTAGCGATGCCTCACCCTCCGAACGCAAATGGGCCGCGCACGAGATGCATTGTCCGATGAAGAATAGGAGCCAGAAATAAGACAGAAGTCTTGCTTTATCTGCTTGTTTATCTCTCCGTCTATCTCTTCGTGCAGGGAGGGCTGGGCCGGCCGTCCGGTGACCTTGCCTCATGGCTTGCAGTGATTTGGGATTGGATTCGATATAAGTTTGCCATTTCGCTTCTCGGACAGGCAATCATTTCACCTGTAGCGTAATACACTGTTCTCCTGTTTCGAACGATAGATTTGGTATTGCAACGGCCCCGACAATCATGAAGACAAAAACAGCAATCGCATCCGAAGATGAGTCGCTCCACGGCGGTTCCTCTGCCGAGGGCATAGTATCGTCCGAGTATGAACGCTTTTGCCGCCTGCGTCAGTCATTCACTGAGGAAACGCAGGCCTCGCTTATTCGAAAAGTTGAGTAAGTGCCCGTTAGAATGGCAAAGTCACTGTCCATTTACTAGTTCCAGTTTTCGCATCTTGCCTCCTCTGGTGCTGGTATATCTTCTGGCTTACATCGACCGCTCCAATGCAGGTATGATCCAGCACAGCACATCTTTCATTGCAGCCTGACGCCGCTTGTGTGACTGACTGAGCACATTTCTTTGCAGGCAACGCCAAATTGTTTGGTGCTTTGGAAGACCTCGGCCTAAGTGGACAGCAATGGAACGTGTCTCTGGCCGCCTTCTTCATCACATACGCGGCTGGTGGCGTGTAAGAACCGAGCTGGACTACGGTCTTCATTATGTCAGTTGCTAACGTAGGATCAGCCCGTCAAACATCATGCTCAAGCGTGTCGGCCCACGATTCTGGCTCCCCTCACTGCTCATCGGATGTGGATCGACGATTGTCTGTTCTGGCGTTCAAAGCACGTATGCTGGATGGATGGCGTTCAGATTGATCCTCGGCATTATCGAAGCCGGTATCTATCCCGGTTGCTCCTTCATTCTCACCTCGTGGTATAGCCCCAAAGAGCTGCATTCGAGAATGACTATCTTTTACTCGGCTGCTTCCATTGCAGGCGCTTTCTCCGGACTTCTTGCTTTTGCCATTGGCCGCTTGGACCGCACTTGGGGCTACCGGGGCTGGCGCTGGATCTACGTCTTGGAGGGAACGTTCAGTGTCATCGTGGGCGTTGCGTGCTTCTGGCTGATCGACCCTGTACCGGGAAAGGTCACAAGCTGGTTGACAGACGAGGAGCGCGAGTATCTCGTGCTCCGAAACCGATTCGCCGCAGGTGGAGAGAGCGGCATCAAGGAGCGAGAGGATTTCAACATGGCCGACGTTAAGAAGGCGTTCCGCTCCATTCACACCTACTCTGTGGCGTTGACGGAGTTCACTGTGGCCGTTGTTGTGTATGGAATCAGCTTTGTCCTGCCCAGCATCGTTCAGAGCCTTGGCTACTCGAACGTCAAGGCCCAGGCAATGACTGCTCCGCCATACATCTTTGCCTGCGTTGTCACTGTGATCTCTGGCCTGGCGGCCGATCGCTACCGCCAGCGGGCACTGTCAATCATGCTTCCAAACGCAATGGCTGTCGTTGGATTCATCATTATTACCATCACAATCCGCTACCATCAGATTCCCGGAGTTACATACTTTGGCATATTTCTCATGGCTGGTGGTTTGTATCCCATCTCACCTGCTGTCATGGCCTGGGTGGCTCTGAACATGGCCGGTTCCATGAAACGTGCGGCCGGGCTTGGACTAATGATGTCCTTGGCCCAGCTCGGGGGTGTAAGTTCTGACCCAGGCCCTTGACCACGCAAACCGTTTTTCTGACTCGAAGACCCTTAGATTGTGGGATCCAACATTTTCCTGCCCGGTGAAGCACCCACATATCCTACTGGATTCGGAATTTGCATTGGCATGTTGACAGCGTTTGGCGTCATCTGGCCCGGCATCTACTGCCTGATCCTGAAGAGGATCAACTATAGAAGGGAAGCCCTTTCGACCGAGGAGGTAATGGCCAAGTATACGCCGGAGCAATTGACCGATATGGGCGACGAGAGTCCTCTCTTCCGCTACGCTCTTTAGCCATGTAGCTGAGACGTTTCTGGCGGATTGTAGGCGCACTCAATCGTCGCTTTTGCCCAGAAAGTATTATCCGAATAATCACTTGGCTATATCGCTAGTTCATACTTGTCTGTGAAGTTCTACCTTTTGGTTATCGGTGTTCCATCAAGATATTCCCTCAGGTGTGAAGAGGTAGGCCCGACGTACCAGTACGTCATGCCAGCGCCCACCGCAAGGAAAGTAAATTTGTCAAGTTCAATCAATCAATCAATCATTTATGAAGCTATTACGAGGCAATCAAGTCAATTATGAGGCTCAAACTTGATTGATTGCCTTGGGGTGGGCGCTGCGTCATGCTTGAAATGACATGAAGCTTGCTTTTGAAGGATGGATCGTATCAGAATAATCGACTATCCTGTCAGAAGGCCGTCAAATCTTCGTCCACAACCTGTTGACCAAGCTGGGCATTACTTTGGACGCAAATATTCATGACCCAGATTGGAGTTTTCTGAGTTCCTTACCCCGCGATCTTGCCAAGCCAGGCATCCCCGGACACCTTGTCAGCTCCCGATCAGTCCCCGCTGATAAGCACATCTGTCCCCGGTTATTCTGCATGATAAGCACCCTTCATCCGTTTCGCTGTTGCGATTCCCCTCTCCCAAATCAATTGATTCAGCTTCCGCGTGTCTCTCTTGCGTCTGTCATCATTAGCAAACATGATGCAAACACATATTCCAAAATCTAGGTCGCGTAAATCAACGACACGCACAACTACAGGCTGCCAAACCTGTCGACGGCGACGTATAAAGTGTGACGGTAGGTGTTGAAAAACCCAAACGAGGATCGACAACGAGATTGATAATGTTAATCCTCAGAGGTAAAGCCGTCTTGCCAAAGATGCCAGCGCGCAGCCATCGACTGCTCCTACAAGCCTCAGCTGAAATGGCCACGACAAGGTGCCAGGATGGGCAACAACCGCTCCCGGCGGCACCGAGCACGGGGCGATACGTCAACTGAAATGACTGAAACCCCCTTCAGCGAGGAAACGACGTTGGACACTTGCTCGGTAGACCGGTTTGAGGACCCCTTTCTTGCAATGCTTGTGTCCGCATCTTCGTCCACCAGCGGACCCGATTTCTACGACAGCCACGACTTTACAAGCTGGATTGATCTTGGAGAAAATCAATTCTCGATCGACGACAGTGCATTACTCGTGTCGATACCATCTGAATCATGCTTTCTTTCCATCTCATCGCTCGGCGACCCATATCAGCTTCCGAACATGGAACGCGATGACAGCATGCTGTTCCAATATTGTAAGACCTACTTATGACGTGAACGTTGTCCATGCTAATTGAGATTGGCTTGTAGATGTTGCCGAAATGTGCCCTCATTGCATTGTTAGGAATGGCTACAACAAAAATTATCGCCAGGTCATTCTCCCACTGGTCAACAAATCCAACATCCTACTGAGAGCCATTTTGGCCTTGACGGCTAACCGCGTCAAACTGCAAGATGGCCGCTTCCGGACTATTGCCCTTCGTCACCAGGCAGCAGTGCTACAAGGCTTGCAGCAGTTACTCTGCAACAAGAAGCGGACATCCTTCTCAAGACTGGAAATACTGAGCACAATCCTCATGCTATGCTTCTACGAGATTTACAATCCAGGACAAAGGCCCGAAGACTCTCATGGCTTGCTCACAAGACCTTGGATAACGCATGCAGGAGGTGTTCGGAGGTTGTTGGACTTGGGCCCGCTAGAAACCCATGACTCTCAATACGAGAAAGCTGTCGTGTCTTTTCTCAGCCAGTATTTTGCTTCCCGCAGCGTACTCGCCTTTACTTCCTTGTCGCCATTAGAGGATCAGATCGAGATTTTTGACCATGCTCAGTACTGGTTGGGCATGGCTGACCGGCCAACCGAGGAGATCAATCCGTTTGCTGGATGCTCCAATGAGATGCTCAGCTCGATTCTGGTCATTACATCGCGAATGAGACAAAATGGACCATCGCGGCCGCAACAACTCCCAGGTCTACAACAGGCTTGGGCCAATATGATGGCAAAACGCCTTTTTGCCATGGACCAACTTCCACCCGCTGAGCGCAGAGACGGCGATGCAAGCGTAGAATTGCCAAGCCAGCATGCGGATCCGACGCCGACAACCCTTCTAAGAAAGACATCCGAAGCCTTCCGTTTGGCCACTGTAGTACTGCTGGGGAGTTTATATCCCGAATTAGACGCTGCGGCTCATGAGCAAACTGGAATGTGCCTGGATCGGCTAGGTGAGATTTTGGGCTCTGGCGTTGCAGTCCCCCAACACGGCGCACTTGGCTCTTCCAGCTATATTTGGCCGTATTTTGTTGCAGGATGCCACTTGCAAAGCCCGGATCAGAAAGCTTCACTGGTACAGCGGATCAGGCAGCTGTTTTCACGAAACCAGCCCGACGACACAGCGTCGGGTCAGATTATTTGCGTGCTCGAGGAGATGTGGTCTCTGCCGACTGGCCACAGGGCTGCAGCATGCCATGACGGGGACAGCTTCTTGTGGGAGAGCGCCAAGTTGAACAGACATCAAGTGCTTGAATGGGTGTGATGGGACTGCATCATATAGTCGTGTTTACACCTTTCTACGTGATGGTTTTGACATTAAGCAACTTGTTGATGCCTACCTGCTGCCCTCATGGCCAAATAGACTATTTCCGGCGCCTTTAAACCTTGACCCAAGTGTGTATCACGACTTCCCGAAGCTTAAAGAGAGAGGTGAGAGGGGAAATAACTTATAGGAACTCCAGATCCCTCACCAGACCTATGATATACCCAATCATGCAAACTACGAGACGCCCGGCGGCTCGCACCATCCACTTCATGTCGCCGGTGGAGAAGCCAGCCAAGCCAAGAGAACATTGCACTAGTTGGCTAGGCTGATGACTTCTACCTCGTTTATGAACGGCAACAACCTGGCAAAAGGGCCCAACGTCTCTTGGCGGCATTCTCATCATCTCGGACAAATCTGCAAGCCCAGTGGAGAGACAGAGGATGGACCCACAACCCTCGTGTTACTCATCCAGCTCGTTTGAAACAGACCAAAAGCAGTAAAGCGCGAAGGGTCCTTATCTTGCCATACTACGTCGCTCTGCATATACTGGATGTGACTAGCATGCTGACTCCATCACCTTAGACCTCGTCAATTTCACACCTATTTAGGTTTAGAGTCAAGCGATCAAGTGCGCCACATCTTGGCCCTCTGCACTACGACGATCGATGATATTATCTGCAGTTGCCAACTGGAACCCGATTCCCAAGGGAAATCTTGCAATTGACACAGCTGCTCGAATTTGAACTCCATATCCTTTGATACAATGACATCGTCTGTCCCCAAAAAGAAGGTCATCATCATTGGTTCCGGCGCATTCGGCTTGTCCACCGCACTGTATCTGCAGCGGCATCACCGAGATAATGTGGACGTACTGCTGTTTGATTCTGCGTCATTTCCCTCAATCGACTCTGCCTCTGGCAACGACACATCTCGCGCCATTCGCATGGACTATGCTGATACATTCTACGCCAAGCTTGCCAAAGAAGCCATCGACGCCTGGCAGACCGACCCCGTGTTCTCGCAGCATTTCCATCTCTCTGGCCGTATCGGAGCTCAGCCCCCTGGGTATACGAATGTCGAAAAGTGCAAGCATGTCCTACGGGCCAATGAAGTAGACGTGGAGGACTTTGGAGAGGCGGACAAAGTCTCAGCTCTTCACAGCAAGTTTCCGCTTCTAGGCAATAAAGACAAGCTTCGGGGATGGGACTTCTACTACGTCAACGTGAGACTTCCTTTTTTCTCCTCCTTCCTCTTGGCTTCCTGCATCTACTAAATTTGACGCAGCACGCTGGGTGGGCGAACCCTAAGGAAGCTGTCATCTCAGCCATGAAAGATTTTGAATATCTTGGGGGAAAACAAATCAGCGATCCGCAGTGTGGGCGTGTTGTCGCCAACATCCTCTCTGGTAATCAGATCCGCGGGGTCAAGACCGCCGATGGGCAGTCACACTTTGCGGAACATGTCATCTACGCTACAGGAGCATTCTCAACTTCTAACAAGGAACTTCTCCCCGGTCTAAGCACCCAGATACACCCCACTGGTTTTGCCATCGCCCACTGGAAATTAGAAGATCCAGAAGAGCTGAGAGCTTGGAAAGATTATCCTGCCGTAGACATCTACCACAATGGCTACTTTTTTCCTCCAGACCCCGCGACCGGTCTCATGAAGCTTGGGTTGGGAATCGTGGGGTTCACGCATGACGAGAATCCTCGATCAAGCTGGGAGGATCAATCCGACGTCGGCATTGCTCTTCGGAACAGCGATCTTGTCGGCACCAATGAGGCCGGAAAGATTCCATCCATCGCAGAAGAGGGCATCCGTTGGATCCTAAACAGATGGGCGCCAAGCCTGGCCACGAAGAAATTCTTTGATATGAAAATATGCTGGGACGCCATGACACCCGATGGAGGCTGGTTGATTGACCATCACCCGGATATCCAGGGTCTCAGTGTCGCGACCGGAGGATCGGGCCACGGTTTCAAGTTCCTTCCTGTCGTTGGGAGCTTCATCAGCCAAACTCTTGGCCTCGCTGAGAGTAATCGGACTGCTGGGCCCAAGCTTGAAGAGATGAGAAGGAAATGGCGTTGGGGCCGGCCTTCAAACATGGATGTCAAGGATCGGAAGGTTGTGCTGCAAGGGCGACCTATATTGAATGTTATGCATCATTTGAGAGCCCAGACGCCCGGGCAGATCAACGACATGGTTCGTTGCAGACTATGAAAAGGAACAGCGGCAGCGCAAGGATCAGAACCAAAGCAGGTCGCATACATCAAAATCACCAACAGGAACACAAATAGCGGCGGCCTAGCCGCTACAAAATGCGACACAGCTTGAGTTGAATACCAACCACGTTCAAGAACTTGGTGACATAAATGCCAGGGTCTGCCCCAAACCATCAACCGAATCTAGAAGCAGGTGGTAGACACTCTAGCAAAGTGAATCAATCGTGCATCCTCGGAATGGGCACCAATTGTAGTTGGCGAGTACCGGTCCGGTTGAGACATTACACAGGCAATGTCCAACTAGCCTGTCTCCAGCTGCATACAAAAGCAGATGTGCGCCTTTCGGTCCAGCCTGAGTCAGTGGCCAAGCAATCCTATTAAAAGCAAATTCATAGGTAATACATGGTAGCCTTCGTAGAGGAGACAGTGACTGTTCGGCGAGAAGACTCATAGCCGCTAGAAGCGTCAAAATGGTTTCTGATGTGGCTTGCTTGGCACCCTCAGCCAAGGCACCAGGAAGTAATCATTTCATAGGTACACGCAGACAGTATACGGTATTACGGCGAGGAAATCGTGGCAAGATATTCAGCTTTCGCGTATGTAGATTGCTGTCACTGCGCGTTCAGCAGCATCGGAACCACTTTTGGCGAGCAGGAACATTGTATTGGGAGGAACTAATGCTGAAAATTGCCATCTACTTTTCGGTCTTCTACCACTGCCTCATCGGGCCCCATATATAACTCGAAACTTCCATCACTCAGCCTGAAATGTCTTCCAGAAGGAGACGGCCCAGTTCCATGATGAAGATATCAGCGTGGCTTAGGCCATTCTTCAGCGAATCTCTTCGTTTTTGCAGGCAGAGCAAGTGCCGAAGAAGCGTCGTGATGAGACACAGCAATCGGCGCCAGTGGAGGCGGAATGGACACTGCCGTCACCATAGTAATCTTCAACGAGTACCGCGAGTGAGGGAGAGCTGAATGATGCCTGTCATTAGAAGTAAAGGCTAGCATTGAACGCACCATCCTATGGTCAGTGTGAAGTGCTGCTCTGCGGGTTGCCTCACGATTGAGGAGAGCAAACAAAATCTTGCGAAGGGCAGAGATTTATCAAACCGACAGCAGAGACTCGTCTCAACGGGTGGACTGCACGTCGTCAGCAGGCGGAATTGGCAATCTTTCGAATGGCATGGCCAGAACCGAGAGAAATTCGACCAAACCAGGCGAATTTCGAACTTACTTTATGACCCAGTGGAACTGGTTCTCTCCTTGCGCAACGTGCTGGTGTGATTCACGGCGACCTTGAGGTGAGTTCGTGGCGTCACGTCTTCAATGTACGCCCGGTTCCGATTAACCACCAATGCCTCCATACGACTTATAAGCTCGTTATCCCTTCCCGCCTTTCCAACATGTCTAAAGCCTGGCACATCACGATATTGATTCAGGTAGGGCCATCCTCTCGTACAATGTGGAGCCACATCAGCTCAGGTCTGGTAGCATGAAGATGAACACTTACATTTATTCAACCTTGGGCTGGTTATCTCTGCGCCGGGGGTGTCAAATCACGAGGTGCCTGAGTAGCTTCATGAGTCATGGTGCCAAAGGGCCATAGGACTGAAGAGGATGCAATGAGCAAACGCCATGTTAGAAAAGAAAGCAAGTAAAAATTGGGGCGAATGTAAACTGCGCTGTTTCCTAGACGGCAACATTGATGGATCTAGTAGTAGTTGCAGAAAGCATTGAATCAGGTCATCATCGTCGTCTTAGGAGTTCAGGTTTCGAAAATGATTTGCGGCATACCGTTGGGAAATTTCGACCTGCAAACAAACGGTCGAGTGTTGGAGACGGGGCTCCACCGCATGTTTCAACATGAGCTTCCCACGCTTGCTGACAAGCCGGACACATTGGTCCAATAGCTAAGGCACAGACAAAGACTAGGAGGTATATATCACGCCAGTGTGATTGGCGACAAGTACTAAAATATCCTGCAACTGTCTGCATGGCGACGAAGAGTGGCAGCTGCCAGGCTTTTAGACACGCAGCACCCGCTACAAGATGACACCAAGATGTGATTCATGGACACCGGGATGAATGACCTGCCAGTCGAGCGCGGGCTGTCCAACGCGAGCATGCAAGTCTTACCCCAAGGTTTGCGTTGTGGACGGCCTCGACTTCTGCCTTGACCTTTCCGAAAACATGACTTTCAAAATCTAGGTCGATCTCATGAAATGACATCATGATTGAAATGAAACGTGATATGCTAGTGTTGTGGTTGGTCGTTTGCTTGATGAGGGCGTGGGTGGACGCTGCCAACAGCCTCAGGATCCCGCCAGGTATCCGCACTCTGCCGAGCGACTTACGTGAAGTAGCACATCGAGGCGGGTAGACGAAGCTCCCACACGAGTGGTAGCGAAAGACTGGGCTGAGAATAGACTCAAAGAGGGCGGGTGGGGTTCGGAGATGGCTCCGGCACTCACGCGTGGCCTGTCCATCCAGGTACCATTCATGTCATGGTAGCCAATCCGGTGCAGTGTCAATTCAAGGCAGCAACTTCGTCTCCCTGGCAGCCAACAATTCCGACTCAGCCCAGCCATCACGTCTGCAAAGACCGCCACTCTGCTCGATCGTCCCTCAGTCCAAGCGGGGAAGTAATGCGCACTGCACGGGGACTCGAAGCTCATCTGTTTCCAGGGTATAAATATGCTTGTAGCTTTAATTCTTCCTCATCTTTTTTGTGTCACCCCGTTCAGTAGCTGACAATGGCGTCTCTCAGAAGAAACAAGCCACGAAACCACAAAATCATTTTACGGAACGCCCGAACCAGGCACGTCAAAGAATATTTCACGAGCTGTATCTGCCGCACGAGCCCTATTCCCACTGCACCGACTGCCCGTTGGGAAACAATCACACGGCAGTCCAGGAATCCCCCATTGTGTTGACACTGCGGTCGACCTTGCCTGCAGAGCGTCGAGGACAAGTGTCCTACGCCAAAATGTCAGCAACGCGCCCTGCGCTCCCGGTAGCCAAAGAGCGGCTCCCAGTGCCCACGTGATTGCTGTTGCCAACTGTCCGGTACGAGAGCAACGACATTTTGATCTATATACGCCCTGTACCAAGTATGGACGGCGGGTTCCAGCCTTTCCTTAACATGATCACTACTTAATGATTCTAATCACGCTTGCCTGCGTCCCCCACCCCCACCCCAAATCGCTTCGTACGTTGATGCTGGTTGAGACAAGTGGCGCAGACAAAAGAAATGCTACAATCTCGATTGCTAACAACAAAAAGGATACATACAACACCGGGCATTCGCCGGTCGTCACCGACCCGACTACTACTCCAGTCCTCACTTGCTTATCTATGGGAGAGCGGACGGGATCCCGAGTTCTCCAGTGGGTATGCTCGTATGTGGTCATCCAAAGAACGGATGATGGCTATATTGCATAGGTGGACCACTCGCGTTCAGCTTTCATCACTTCCTCGTCTCGGCAACATGACTCTTGTCGTTTTTGACTTGGCATGTGTTGTTCCTTTGTTTCTTTTGGTGTCGCCTATCCGTTTCTGGTTGGATCACTAAGTCGTGAAATGCATTATATGCCCGCTTGGGAGCGACTGTTCCCTCGCCTTCTTGGCTTGAATACTTTCCTTCCCAGCAACGTCTCATTTCGGTTGCTTCACCGGTCCAATCTTACTCGCAGGCAGCCAAATCAAGACCACCGACATCTCTGGACCATCCGTATTACCGCGCTCCTCGGGAAAGATGCAGCGGTCCGCTTCATTCATATGTTTAGGCTTGGGCTGCCCTCTGAAGTTATTGTACGGAAGTGCATTGCAGGCCCAGATGGACGCGGTCAGAGAGGCGGCTGACCGCGACGGGTGAGACACTTCAATACCTTACTCCCAACCTCACCTGACATCAATGCGCAGACGTACGCCTATGTAAAGCCACACTGCTTGTCAATTATGGCTACCCCTTAGTAAAATCATTTGCCGGCTGGCCAGAATTGTACGAAGGTCTACGTGCTAGTTTGTATGTGATTGAATCTCCTGACGCTTTTGCAGAGAACAATTCGTACTGAGAGAACAAAATCAATCGGCCCGCATGCTGCGCCTCTCTTGACAGACACATGAGCAGCCAAGGAGAAGAATGGCATCAGAAGTCTGCGTACGGAACGGGTCGACTTTCAGGTTCTTCCCAGTTGCTCAACATGTCTTCCCCTCGATTTGAGGCACGATTGTGCTAATTAAGCCCGCAAGGGCTCAGGGGAGCGCCAAAGGCCACCAATCTAAGAAACCCTTCTCTACCGCATGCACGGTTGGATTGGATGGCTGTCTGTGAAGACTCCTGGCTTCCAGAATGTGTGTTGAGACAACTAAGTGACTGGCCTGGCACTTATGAAAATTTAACATTGGGGGGAGTCCAAACACTTTGCATTGCGCATTTGTGGGACCGGAAATGTACGTCGAAGGAAGGCTGCTTTCCCCGTCTCATATGAGTTTTCCTTTTCTAGTTCCGTCTCTCACTGCCCTTCTCCACAGTTTGCCAACCATGTGCCATCGCCCAGACGTACTTGTTACACAGGTCGCAAAGGACTTGGTTCTGCTTGAGAGGCGGCTTCCCCGCGTTCGCAATGTTCTCCTCAGCATGAGCAGATTCCGCGTTCTAAACTTTCACTTACACGATTGGGGAGGTCAACTGCCGACGAAAGTAGGGGGCATCTTGGGCCTTTGAAGAGGCAGTGCCTGTGCTATAAGAAGCCTGGCACTTTTGTTGCCTTTGTCACCCTTGCCATCCGGGATGTTGCCGCGAGCGGACGAGACCCAGACATAACGAGCACTCTTTCAGTAGCTCGTATCGTGGTTGAAAGCGACGTGAGTATACAAGGCTGTCGGTAAGATGCAACACACAATGGAGAGGTCGAGCCAGTCTTCATGTTCTCGAGCCTCGAGTATACCATCGTCCGCGTCGCTCAATCTTGGCCGGGCATCCCATGGACATGTTCGATGGGCGCATGTCTTCAAGTCCTCCAAACGACTCTTTGTGATTTTCCGTCGCAAACTTGGGAAGTTGTGCATGTTGAAAGTGGCCTGGATGTGTCGCCCTTGATAAGGTTGAGCCTGTCCCTCGTAGCGACTGTTCTGGGGCTCGGAATGGGACCGAGTGGCGCGAGTTGTCTCGAATGGTGGATCAGATGCAATGGCTAGGATAAGAGGCACCTTCATCGTCAAAGACTGTCCAAAGCACTAGCTCAGGTTCTTCTTATGGCGGTGTGACTGCGGGTGTCCTTACCTTGAGAATAGCGGATGACAACATCCACTTTATTCCCAGACTGTTGAGGATCAGCGACATCGCAGCAGCTGGACTCGGAAAGGGGCTCTAAGGACAGGAACGGCCGCTAAAGTGGGAGTGGACGAAATTCCATGTTCGGGGTTCGTTTCGACCGCACCGGAGGCTGGCTTGTGGTCAAGGACTTTCTGATTGATGTTGTCGTCTTGGACGAGTGGCAGTGAAGCAGGCCGAGTGCTGAAAGCGATGCTTGAATGAATGCGTTTGTCGCTCTTCATGTGAGGTGAGTGGCGAGGCATGGATCATTTCCGCTGAGGCTGCGAAGGCACCCGTGCCACCTTGAGCTGGATGGTACTGGGCGGCTCTTCGCCGTCGATACATTTCATGCACGTTTGAACGTTCTCGGGGCTTTGAGCGGCGCGGTTGGTAAGAGTGGTGCAAACGTGTGCTGCACTCACAGAGATGCGTCTGAGGTGGGATTGATGCTGATTTTAGCGGTGCGAATCGGCATGGAGCCACTGTAGCTACAGCGGTCTAGCCGCTATGATGTCGACTACGCTGTGCACGGGCAGACTGAAACTGCCGATTCAATCGCTACAATCGGCAGTTGGCCGCTGTAGCTCCAGCGAGCAGGCCACCTACCTTACAGACCCGCAGCACCTACGTGTGACGGACGTGAACACTCCAAAACCCCAGCTGCCGTGACGGGAAAATGCAATTCACCAGAAAATGATTTCCCACTTCCTACCTAAGCCAACCAGTTCTCCGTACCATCTTCATGGGATGTTACAACTCTATCATTGGCTGGCTGATCCCAGTTGGCTCGAGCCCACAGTGGTTATTAAACCAACTCGGTCGCGTTTTTGGGCTCTCCGTCAAGGCTTCCTGCGATGTATTTCTGTGGCCATACCATCAACTCAAGGTCTTGACGGCTCATCATACATTAACCCATCACTGTGTGAACGCCAGCCTTATCCTTTGGTCTCACAAAACGACATCAAAATCCCCTTATCGCCGCCGGCCCTCCATATTGTTCCCGCCCAGACTCAACAGACCTTGCGACGCTTGCTACTTCTCATCCGTCAGTGAGGTCCAGAGAGGAACAAGACAAAACGTACCTGAGAGGCTCAATAACAAGTACCTCTGATGACTCGCGCATCTCCTCAGAGCACCATGATCGATTGTGGTGGTTCCAGCTGAGCTCTTCTGGCCTGATGACCCGCATTTCCCTCTCCGAGTACCACCTTTCGCCGTCCACGCACTCCTTCAGGTAAATGAGCAACTCGAGACACTCGAGGGCGACGATGTACTTGGTCCAGGCTGCCGGCGGACGGAGATTCCATCGAATCAGTGCTGTCATCATGGCCACGGAATCAAAGACCTTCTCTCCCCTCAACATCTTCAGCTCGTTATTACTGGCAATAGCGCGGTTTCTAGACGAAAGGCCTTGTCCCGCAAGATGTGACAGCGACAGACGCTTCTCCTCTTCCGACATCAGGACATCCCCGGTGTCAGCGTTGTACAACTCCGATGCGAGTTTCATCCACTTTTTCTGTTTGTTTGTTTGCCAGGCTGCGGGGGTCCATACAAACCGCTCCTCTGTGTCGGATTCCACTTCCGATGCTGGGTTTGTCATCTCGATAACCAGATCTGTTTCATCGTGGACATCAGCCGCGACAACGTCTGGTGATTTTTCACGCTTGACGACGGCCGACCGAAGCCGAGGACGGTCCAAGTCTATGGGAGCCCAAGACGAAGGGATGATTCCATCCGGAGCTGTCCGCCTTCTTCGCCGGTTGGGCTGATGATCCCGTGCCGAAGGGATTTGAGCGAGCTGCAGGCTACTAGGGCCTTCGTTGTGGATCTTGATGGCTCCAACGGGATCACCGCCCGCGGAAGCCGGTTGGCCAGGCTCGACATTGGCCATGGTGGGTGAATAGAGCAGATGATGATTTTTGCGCGGTCGAAATTGTTGTTCGCTGCTGATGAGGAAGAAATAAACAAAACAAGCGCGTTCTGCCGACGGGCTCCTTCCCGTGTTAGGAAACTGCAATCTGAGGTTGTGAAGGGAAGGTAGTGGAGGGCACAGACCACTGCTGTGTTTTATTCAGTGAAAGGAAGATGGCGAGGGTTGCCAATTTCGCTTTATCAGCCGTTCCGACTGAACTCATAGTTGGCCGGCTCTTCTCCCGCAGCAACTTCAGCACCTTCACTCCCGGCATGATCCTCCCCCAACTAATCTCTCCACGAGAACGTTCAAGAGATAAAAAGTCCCACCATCAACTATGATTCTTTAGACATGAGCGTGATCGACACTGGAAACGCGACCGCTGAGATATGTACTGGGAATGCAATATGACCGGGCTTATGACAAAGTGAGGGACCACCACCGCTCTTGTTCGATCTCTCACGAAGATGCAGAGATAATGGCCGGCTGCGACAACCGCACGAGGCCTATATATGGTCTTCTTTCGACGACAGCGCCCATTTAATCGATAAACGTGGTAATCGCGGCCTGAACGCCAATGATACCAAAGATACTAAATGTGTGAAACCTAGCCTCATTGGTTCTCCCGCGGATATTGAAATACCACCGTAGTCAAGTCTGACTGCTCCGTCACAGGCCTAATCCAACCGTGGTAGCGGCGGATGGCATGGCCGTCTCAATTACCGGAGACAACACATTATGACGCAGTAAACCAGCCCAGCCTAAGCTCTGTTGTAGTGGAGAAATATTTAAGGTGGTAAAGCTTTTTATTTGTAATGGGCTTGGCTTATCATAGATAAATATATGAATAAGGGCTCAATCGATATCAGTATATTGAGGGATCTAGAAGCCGCGTCTATGAATATTCCAACACCTGAGATGTTGGGTCTTTGGGTGAACATGAGCTGAGATGTAAGGAAGAAAATAATAGCAAAATCCTCATATGACAGAAGTCTCCTGATGTTTGCTACATAGAAATGTGTCTGAGCTTCATGCTTGTTGAGCTGGAGAATGCATTTACGTTACCGACGCTGACACGAAGACTTTCCAAAGAAGCCTGAACAGGATCGTTTCCGACTTCCAAGTTACCACTCCTCATAAAGTTTGACTGCTATCATCATATCTGGTCACAAATCTCATGATTAGGATACCTGTTTTAACGATTACGCCTAGCACCAAGTTCCTGCGAAGTCGTGAACCCAGAACATGTCACATAACAAATAACCACCACCTACGTCCATAATCCATTATTAGACTGCGACATGCATCTGATCCGCCTCAAAACAGACTGTCTGCCTCCGCAGTTAATGACTTTCAAGCAATATTCGAGATTTGAACGACCTTCCTTAGAGCAAAACACAATCGTTTTGCCAAACGAACAAGGGACTTCAGCCAAAAATTATGAGATCGCGATCCTTTAACAAAGACAAGCAGAAGCAAACGCTAAGTATACTCTTCATTCCCATCTCAACCAGTATATACAGGGCGGTGTTAGTCTGCTGTAGTTCTCAAGGCTGACAACAGGACGAAACCTGCAAAGCAATGCAACCTCCGTCCCTCATACCTGCTATGCACCCAGACCTTTGAGGAATCATTCTTCACAAAAGCCTATCTAGCGAGCCTCCAACCGTGCGTATCCCCTTCACTGTGGCAAAGGTTGCATTGACGCACACCTCAAATGAACAAAGCACTCAACATTTGCTAGCAGGGTGACGGTTTGAGTCGCAGTGTTGCCTCTCATGCTGACAAATACCATGAGCCTTTCAGATGATTACGACCTGGACTTTGAAGTTGAAACCTCCCGCGGTTTCTGCCCGCTTTGGAGAGACAGCATTGGGTTCCACTTTTTGGCCTGCCGATATCATCCATCACCGCCAGGACACGCAGTTCAATATTGAAAGGACGACCGTCCCATTATCGACCAGAAGCCGAAGGTAGCCGGCGTCGCCCCCTTATCTTTCCGTCTTCTGCAGAGCGAGCATGCAGTACATAAAATAATTCGTCGGGTCGACCACGTCGGTCTGAGCCTTAGCAGAAGTACAACCTCACTGAAGTCTGCGTCATGCTTGTGCTATATCAAGAAGACTCTCTTCGCTATAGTGAACAGGCTGCCAGTCATCTATACGGTGGTAGTTCAAGACGTGATCCCAATGATCGACATTACACCGCCTGATGTTTAATGCGTGATAGGGCGCTTTCTAAACCCGTGCTTGTGAGACTCACCTGCACTTCAGGCCCAGTTCTTAGTTAGCAATAGCAAAACTTCTAGCTCAGCGGAACCTCTCGGCCGCATCTTGAACCAGCTTCTGGGGGCTTATTTGTCTAAGTTTCTATGCGAAGAGGCCGATCAGTCATCTAATCTTCAGATTGAGTCCTGTTTCTATTAGCATCCCTTCTGTAAAGGGGGCTTTTTAGAACTGTGGAGGCTGGTGTGGCTCTGTTATACTTGAAGCATTGAATGTCATTTGAATCACCTTGCGTCGCTTTTCAGAAACGGCCTTCATCGGCCTTGAGACTCTTTCCAGCGTGACAATCGACAAGCCGTCTCTGAAATCAGGTCTAGATCTGAGATTTCTTCACTTCTCATCAAAAGCGTAAGTTATACAAGGAAGGAATGTTTGAGATGACACCTAAAATATTAGAATTCCTCAATCTTCAACTCTAGATTATGACATTCCGTCAGTATTGTTCATCCATATTTCCGTCTCTAAGCTCTCACGGCGATGCCAGTGTCCAAGATCGACGTGGTTTTGAACAGTATTGGCATGTTCAGTTTTCTTGCATCAATCAAGCGATTCCTAACTATACTTATGCCCTAATTTCGGCGGTATGTTTATTGGCCGCACGCGTTCGTTCTGTGTGATTATCAAGATCCCTATCCTCAAGCGACGCATCAAAGCTGAAAACAGGCGTTGACCTGACAGAGTAGTCGGCAGTAAGGAATGTTTTATTACCGAATAAATCAGTCCGTATGAGTTAAGATCAGGTGTATCAGCGATGTTTGAGCCTGTGTCATATGAAGGTTGCGGTCGTAGCTAGGGATGTCTGAGAGAAGTTTTGAAAGACAGGAGCTAATGGGTTCATGCTTCGTTCCTTCCGCATCTCACTCGTTCAAAATCATTTTCTGCGGCCAGCGCAAAAACTCGGAGAGGGTTCGTTGCGGCAACCCTCCCCTCTATTTCCGCTTGGCATCTGTCGGATATACCATGATCATCCAGCAACTCGTGCGTTAATGGCACAATGTCAAGTCGACCTTCATTTCGGGAGCCAGCTTCCTCAGCAAGCTTCGGCGCAGCAACAGGGCCACAACGTCTTCCACCACGCCCAAGAGGACGCAGATTGCTCTCCCTCGCGACCAAGAGTCAGATACACTCATACCGTACACCTGACACCGACAGCTCCGTGTCTAGCGGTCAGATCGAAAGTCCCGAATGTCAAGCTACTCGGGCACCAAAAACACCCATCGCACAGCAGAATGTTACGTCGCAGGCTTCTCAACATGAAGGCTACAGAAACAAAAGCCTTGGCGGCTCAAAAGCACCTCAAGATCGCAACGAAAATAAATCGGATGTCGAGATACAGACGCCGAAATAATCCGCAGAAGGGAAAGGCTTATCTAATACGGTGGTTCCTAAAGGCTTGCAACAGTCAGGCGAGATTTCGTTCGGGGGCGGGATTCAAGACATTTTAGGCGCGAATGATCAGAAGTATTCTAGCAAAGCTCCTCAGTCTTTCGAACAATCACCGGGCCGCCACACAGCGCGCAAGACCCAACAACGAGCTCATATCGCCCAAGCTGAGGCCGCACTTCATGCTAGAGCTAGATCCAGACTGCAAGCGCGCAATGCGGCACTGGCCCCTTGGATGACCGGGTCTCCGGAACCAGACGTGACTGAGTCCCCACCACGGATGCCCGTCCAGCAGATCTGGCAGATCGAGACGTGGCTGAGTCGATGTGAAGCAGAAACTTTGGCTGGCAACAGAGAGGATGAACAGGGTGTCTGATAGACTTAAGGAATCTGGGGAAAGAGCGATTCCTGAGCACAGATTGGTGTTTGGAGGCGGGTAATGCGCTTAATCCTGCAATAATAGAGAGGTTGAATGAAGAGTTTGAAAGACAAATAACTTGGTTGCATCTGTGAAAATGACCGACACTACTATCCTCAAAGCCCAAGGTCAGGCCACAATCCAAACGACTACCCTAGCTACTCACGTAAGATCCCTCTGGTACCACCTCCGGCCGTAAGCAGCACCTTCGACGTATTCGTCCGCCCGAGTCAGCGGTGCTGAAATCAATCTTTAACGACTTGAGCATTTCTGCGGTACGAAAACCCTCGAGGAACTGCCAAGACGGGTCATTGGTGGTTCATCCATGCAAACTCGAGACTGAGATGTGTCAGTGTGTCTGAGAGATAAAGGATTGCTCGGCGATCAGCATGAGATCATTAGTAGCCTGGTCAGAAAGTACGTTTGTATGCCCCGATGCAGATTTGTTGGCCACTAAAATGCTCAAGGCTGGGGAGGTCCGGCACAAAGACAAGATATTGCTAGATTGAATCCCTTTGAACGACTGATCGACCAATGGGGGATAGACTGATGGCATCTGCATGTCAGAGGGCTTTGGCATTCGTGAGACAGAGAGCAAGGTCGATACGTAATGTTTCCTCCGGGGCAACGCGTTCAAATTAAGGCACACGATGCGCATGGCGCGATTCGTGGTGCTTTCTGCCATGCTTGTGGGGGTGGAAGATGCGTTCTCAGAGACATGGACCACTGCATTGAGGCATTGGACGTCAATTCGAGCAGGTTCGCAGCAGGATCCACGCTCTTCGGGAGCTGGTCATCAAAGATGAAGACACCAAGGGCCCTAGCGGCAGCTTGTAGGACTCGTCGCATGCGGCCATTTTGCTTCAGTTGCCGTCGCCAACGAGGACATGGGCATGATGATCGGAGACTATTCACGACAGGGACGTCCACATGCCAAAATGCATCCGGGTCATCTAAAACTTGGCAGGCAATGTGATTGTATTTCAGGAGTACTTCCTTAGAACTGTTGGGTTTCGACGAGACTGGCAGAAGCAGTCCCGATGAGGTTTGCTTTCCGGGCCGGGTCATGTGGTCATCCGCCTTGGAAGGGCGCAATAACAGCCGTCCGCTCGTCCGGGACCTTTGGGCCCACCATTCTGATGTTATTCGTAAGGTTGCAGCCCGTTCTAGACCTCTGCCTTGGCCTTATCCATCTTGGCCTCGTTCTCCAACTCGGCCAGTTTGACCAAGTCTCCGACGTTAACGGCAGCCTTTCCGACGACGAACAGTGCACGGTCAATGTTCTTCGCCGCCGATATCCTGCCCATCGGGACCGATCTCCCACATACTGACGTACTTGAAGTGCTGCGTAGGGCCTGTCCCAGTCCGGGTGAATGGCTGGTGTCGGTGTCGTTGAAATACAACCGTGAGATACGTGCCATCTCAGCAGATAAGCCAATCAGCTGTGCTCGCTGCACGGCCTTGTCGACGTGGCTGTGGGTGTCGGGGGTCTCGCTCGGCATATTCGTTTTTGGCGGTGGCCAGTAGTTGTCGGGGATTAGATTGGGCTGTCGCGTCACCTAGGGTGTTTCGGTACGTCATGCGGGAGTAAGATGGGCTTCCGGCTTCTTGCGTCGCGTCAGTCTGTCTTGACACGCCTTGCAGCTGAACGGAGATTGTGCATTACCTCGGCTTGCACCAATTCGGGACTCTTCTTGAAGAGCACCAACACTGGAAGCTGTGTGTGATGCGTAATTTTCGGAGTGGAAAGCAACAGGCTTCTCAAGTCGTGGGTATGGTTTGTGTTGGACCTCAGAAGTCCTTCTGCATCGGTTCGAATGTGGTGCAGGAGGGAAGGAGAGGGAGAGGGAGAGGGAGAGAAAGATGGGAAAGGAGGTCTGAGTACCTAAATAAAGGAAGGAGGGATGTGGAGGAAAGACTGGACAGAAGGATGTGTTCTGTCGTTCCTGCCTGCGGGATGTGTTGGGCTTCTCGAGTGATGATAAGAGAACAGGGCAGGTACACACTCACTCGACTGGTTTCTGCCCACCTTACATCCTACCACTTTAAGTAAGGTATGCTCCTGCTGCGGTCCCTGCCTCGGTCGCCAATCATACTGATCATGACATCACGCAGCGCAATTGAATGCAGGTGCTCGCCATGTGTGATTTCCACGCCCCTTCAATTGAAACCTCTATGGCCCAGGCGATCGAGTCGCAACCGCTTGTGGATTGCCGGTCGACTGCCCGACATTTGAACCTCGATCCTCAGCCATCATCACGTCTCTGATCCGACGTGTCGTTTTGTTTTGTGCTCTGTCCCGGCTTTTCTTTACTCGCCCGGCCCGTCTGGCCTTTGATGCTCCCAGTTTTCCCTTTTTCGTGTGTTTTCACTTCTTTCGCGCTGCGCCGCCCTCCCACTCGCTCGAACTGCCCACTATGGAAAACGACCATGTTCCAGACTCCGCTATTCCCTCCATTCTACCTCAACGATGGCCGGCGGTTCGGGACTTGCTGGCAGAGCTAGACCACTGTCTGAATCACCTAGCTACCGGACCTGGACCCAACCTCACCGACATCTTCCCTCGCCTTCACAAGGAATTCTGGCTTGCAGCATATGCAATCAAGAACAGTGGCTCCCCTTCTGAAGACAGCGGCGGTATCGCCAGCAAAGACGTGCGTGACTGGCCATCATTTCTCAGACAGAGAATTCCCGACTTGCGGCTGCAAACCACCCTCTTTGCCGTCTTTACGCCCACCTACACTACCATAAAGGACAATGCGAACCATCTGCAACGCTTGCATAAGGCCTCTCAAGATCTAGGCTGCAGCGTCTACGATGTCTGTCTCGACTTTGGGCTGGATATTGTCAAGAGCACCTACGCATTGCAGAAGATTTCGGCCCTCTTCTATCGCCATCCTCACATTACCCGGGATGTTCTGGTGTCCGGCCTACAGGATGAGATGCTCTCCCGGCCTAACCTCAGTCCTGAGACCCCGCCAACTCCTACTGTCGCCGAGCTTACAAAAGCCATCAGAAGTAAGTACATCATCAATATGCATATCGCTAATTATATTCAGTCAAACTGCATTCATATTGAGACACCTGATTATTTTCCGAGCCTAGAATGTCTCTCATATAATTCCTCTGACAGCTCGTATCAGTATTCTATATCCAACTCTTTCTTGAGTACCTAGCAAATTACTGACTTGGTAACAGAAATCGCACCTGATGTTGCCTCCCGCGCCACCTCCCGCGCACCCTCTGCCGCGCCCTCCAATAGTCGGGCTTCCAGCGTCCAGCCAGGCCCAGTGCCCGCACCCCCAATGCCTGCAGCTCCAGTGTCCGCAGATCGAACCATCCGTGTGATGCCGCCACGCGAATCCCGCAAGCGCGCTGCCGAGAGCCTCACCGACGCCGCCAGCTTCAGCCAAGGCCCTGCCAAGAAACGCAAGATTGCCGCTGCCGCCCCCGATGACGACGATGAGGATGAAGAGGATGGGACCGAAAAGTCCATTGAGAAAGCCCGCGGCGGCAATGACAATCCCGGACCTGGCCCCGCAGACCTGTCCCGCCCGGACATAACCGCAGAGTCTTCTGCTGTCCGAACCCCTGACACCGTCCGGCAAGCCCGGAATCGTCCTAGCCTGGGTCTCAACGTCCTGCAGCGGCAACAGCGCCGTAGTGAAGCCACTATGGATAGCTTGGGCGGTCTTGACTTTGACCTGGATGAGGAAGAGGATGATTCTGCCTATTGCCTGGGCCTCTACCGTCAGCTGCTGCAAGTGAACGAAGGCAATCCGCCCTACATCATAGACCCTGTCCTTCGTGGCTCCGTCCACACCATTTTCGCTGCCGTCAAAGCTGCTGTTGAGATGGTCGCTGCCGACACAGACGATGAGTAGTAAAGCCGACAGAGCTCGTGTATATCCTTCGTTCTTTGGTGTTTTTTGGGACTTTTTTTGGTGCTTTTCAAGTCCGCAAGGCGGCTGGAATGATTATGCTGTGAGGGAGAGAGGAGAACGGTTTATTCAATTTTAAAGTCACCTTTCCTGGTGCAGCTTCTTCCAGATTACCCTGTGGCTTCAAAAGAATCATGAACGGTTCCATCCACCATGCATGGAAATAATACCTTGACACCTAAATACCACTTATCAGCAAGCGATTAATCATTTCTCATGTTCGCTGCTATTAAGCATGCGCATGAGCTTTGAAGCTTCTTGGTCAGCCAGATCGTTTTATTTCTGTCGCTGGTGATGTGTCCCATATAGATGAGCAGCTTGACATGTGTTGTGGTTGGGGCTTGTTTGCCCGATGCTTCGTTCCATGTTTCATTTCTCATCCGCCTTATCGTACAGAATGCGTTTCATAGCATCAGAGCATCCTCGTTGCGTATTTGAGATAAACAACCCCGAAGATGACCAATGGAAAGGGACCTTGCTAGCTTGTACCTTCGTCACTCCTTCAACCTTGATGAGAAATTGCCCTCTCACAGGACCATGGAAAGATACATCGTTGAGTAAGAAGGAATCCATCGACGCGTCAATTCCTGGTGGACAAGGCTGTCGAACGCCTTGTTGCTTCGTTTCTATCGATTGAGAGGCGGCATCCGCACAGCCTGGGGAGTTTAGGTTATTATTTTGGACGGTAGTCAGCGTGCAAACATCGCAAATGAATCCCACGCAAATCTGGGTATATTCTGGGGAGCTCACGCGCGGGTTCCAAGTTCTTTTCTCTTTGGCTGTGTCTGAGACCGCCGCTTTGCTTAACACGAAGCAGCAAAATGCTGTACTTACACTCAGGACTTCAAGAGATAAGACCCCGATCGGCCCCCTCTATGCGCAAGCGGCGGTGTGAGCGAAGCCATTCAAAACTTGAATTCTTCATTGACAAGGAGAGCATGAGCTTCCATTTGACCAGAGGGGCTTGCCAATGCCGTCATCTTACGACTTACCCGCTGTAAATTCGACAATTTGCCGGGTCTCCTTTTGGATTATCTAAATGGAGTTCTGATGCAAGCGCGGTCTCGCAGGGTATCTTGTGTCAAAAGCTCGGGTCCTCAGGCGCCGATCCGCACAATATCCTGATATATCCTGGTTTCCGAAGGCACGTGTTGCTGGATTGCTTCCGAAGAGCTTTCGAGGAGTTTGCTTACCTACATAAATATGATGGTGATTCTCGGGGTTTGATGATACATGAGACTGTCTGGGGTTCCCTCAATTATTGACGAGTATGATTGCGACTCTTCTGGTTATTCCAATAGAGGAGCCCAAGCATCAGGTGACAGATAAGGGTTCATGTCAATCTAGCGCTCGAAGCAAAAGCTATGGCTCGCGTCGCATCATTTGAGGAGGCGTATCAGGTCTCCAGCTGGGAAGACCTCGGAGCTCTCGTAGTAAAACATGATTCCTCATTAAGTCATTAACAGACTTTCCCTTCAAGGCCGTCACAAGTACGGGTATGGGAACTGACCTGTAAATTTCACAAGGCGAGAACGTTTGTAATAAATTTCTGCGCTATCATTGCATTCATCTATTCCAATCCCAGCCACAAAATGCCATCAAAGGGACTCCAAGTATTTCCAGGAACATTTCAAGCTACACGGAATCACTTCCGGGAATGATCCTCCGACCATACAACCTTTTCAGTAGCACAGCAGACAGCGCAGACTGCTGCTTCAGGTTTTGTCTGATGTCCGCACAGGTATCCTCTCAAGCCGGCCTTTTATATAGAAGCTTCAAACCGCGGAGGAGTTTCTGATGCATTGATCTTCAAAACCTCTTTCGTACCTCCCGTCACGTTCAAAATAACACTCAAGGCGCACCACAGACCCACTCAAAACATCTGCTTCCACCTCGCTTTCCAGACTGCAAGTCCAAAGCAGTTCCAACCCTCAGTTCCATGATGCGTACGACCTCTGCGAAAGGTGTTAGTCACATTCACAGATCGTCTCAGCGTCCACTCGCAGTCTCTACGCGGATCACCTCATACATTCCATTACTGCAGGTTTGTCATAGAAGGGTAATATTGCGGTAAGTGAGGTCAAACACCTTGCGGAATCGCCTTCGAAAGTTGAAAGCAGGCCCTACTTTGAAATGAATAAAGCCATATGACAATATGCCTCATACGGGAGTGATGTAGAACATGTAGTTCATGAGAATTCTTCTGGTTGATCGATCATGATCATCATCCCGGCAATTCTCAAGAATGCGTCGTCCGAGACTTGGCATTTCTCACTGTCTCTGGATCTTATCTACGGCCCCCGACGTGTTCTATTGTCGTGCTCCTGCAAGCAGCACCTTTCCCCGTGTCCCAGTCGATGTCCGTTTA
This sequence comes from Colletotrichum sp. SAR 10_65, assembly GCA_025328335.1. Taxonomy (NCBI): domain Eukaryota; kingdom Fungi; phylum Ascomycota; class Sordariomycetes; order Glomerellales; family Glomerellaceae; genus Colletotrichum; species Colletotrichum sp. SAR 10_65. The sequence continues at coordinate 165,481 of JAKMWQ010000029.1, forward strand.
GCCTGCATTCAGAGATTTGCAGCCCACCAGAAATCGCCGGGTTTTTGGTGTTCACCGTAAAGGCGGTCGTTTCTGGATAGGTAACTATGCCTTTTCTTTGGTAAAGCAGGCACGCCTATCCCCATGGTTCGTGGAGATCTTGGTTTTCGTTCTTTTCAATGAGCTACTATGGACCTATTCCCCGCAACACTCGTTCGTCCTACGCAGGCCATGTTATGGCATCTGAACCAGCAGAAGGCCACGCTCCGCACGAGCTTAAACTCTCGGAAAGAAAAGCTGCCGTTAAGCGGACGCATTGGTCTCTCGGATGGACTGTACTTTGGCGCTGGGATCGTATATTATACCTGATTATCGCAAGCTGGTGATTGGAATACCGTGTAGTTCAGCCAAGCGTCCAAGAGAGGCTGCTGGTGGGTGGGTGCTGCACTTCAACACGCTTCAGATGGGCTGCAGCTGAATAAGCTTCTCGGAAATGGTGCCAACTATCGAATGGCTTAATAACATAATATTAGAGCGCCAACGCAACAAATAGATTGGCCATGATAACGAGTTTGTGCGACTAAATAGCTTGGACGGACCATTGTCACTGAAACGAAGATGTGTTCCCCGAATGACACAGGTGCAAGGGTCCGATTGCAAAGTCATGATGACTACAGATTAGAGGATTCTCTTCCGAGTCATTCACGAGCTGATATTACCCGAGACGGCAAATATATCGAGATAAACTGGCGCAATTGCCCCCTGAATCACGTTTCACAATTGGTAATGGGGCTCCAAAAGAATAGGCGGGAACTCTGCGAGAACGGCGTATGAAGGAGGAGTCAAGGTGTTGAACGTGGTAAGTGCCTCGTTCCCGCTTGTGGTCATCGATTCAAACGAACGATGCCCGTCACAGGGGTCAGAGCTCACCGCTAAGTATAACGATGTTCGATTGACAGTATTTTGTTGGGGAGCTTGCCCCCAGAGATGTGTTGATCAATCAAATGCCTTGCCATGCAGATGGTTTGGACTTTCATCCCAAACAGGTACGATATGGTTTTCCTTTCTAATCATCTATCATCACGCATCCGCGCCTATACCCCTCATCGGGAGGCATTCTAGAGCAGCGAGAAAGATCTTCAAAGCAACCAACATCAATACATGTCTAGGTAATTGCTTCCAAATGCTTCGCATCAAGATTCGGGGCGTCAGCTACCTGACGAAGCGGTTGTTGGACAAAAGGTTGGATTTGGAATAACTCCTGCGGGCCCCATGATCTGAACCAATTCCATGCCCGATTAACTGAGTGCCTGTTGGCTTTCCCTTACACTTGAAGTTCAGATTGCTCATTGAAGGGACGTGGTAGCGTCTGAGATTGCACAGAGAATTGTAGCTTCGGCTGCTCAACGAAATGCACCTTTGATTGACACGCACGAGGCGCACTCTCAACGTCTTGTGTCATGCACCATGTCGAGTCGAGAATGAAGTCGCTGGCGGGGTTTGGAGAGATGGTGAAGACAGCCAAGTGAGTGTGTGCGCTTGTTTGCCGGTTGTGCCGCAGGCCAACCCGATGATGGCACTGGGGCGTTTTTGCATTTTTGAACAGATACTGTCCTTATGAGGCGCGACATTCGCAATCAACATCTCACGGATAAGATAAATTTAGTGCTCATGACTTCCAATAGACAGCATCAAAGACGGCTTTATTGCCAGGAGTACAGTGCCTGCAAATGACTCTGAGACGTTGAACGTGTTACGAAGCTTCATGAGACACAAGCTTCAGTTTGACACAATCTGCTTTTTGCAATTGCTCATTTTATCTGAAATCAGACCGAACAGAACAGTATGTGGAGTAGTCGAGGCTGTGTTGATGAGGCAATGCGATTGCGTTGATCCGCTGGTCACCACGGCACCGCGGAATTGCCAAGCCAGTCGGCCACAAAGAATTCCGCCCTGGAAATCCCCTTCCTGGGGACGTCTGATTCTGTCGAAAGCTCATTCAGCTGCTGAGAAAGTTAAGCTCGGGGATCCTTTGGGCCATTTCCAATATTTCGACATCATTTGCGCCAGTGTCAATCCTACTCAAGAAACCATCCCTCTGGCTTTGAGGTTGCCACCAAACTTAGTGATTCGCGTCGACCGTGATGCAATCATCGACCTGTAGTGACGATGAAGGCTGAAATGCGGCAACAAACATTCACTCAGCAGGCAGTACAGTGACTGATATCTCGAGTCTCAAGCACGAAGTCTGAGACCTCCTTGGCAGCGGAGGGATGGATCCAGTGAGTTAGCAGACGTCAGAACTTTCCAATAGCGTGTAAGGTGCGTTCAGCTAAGCCTCTCGACCTACCACGAGTTGAATACATGCCTCGAGAAGTCTCTCCCCGAATGATTCAGCCATGTGGCCTTCCTGGGAAGAGTGAGCACCAGTTGGTATAAGTGGCACTGTCTCTTTGCTGCGCACCGTGGAGACAATGTTCTGGGTGGTTATTTGCCTGCCGTCCTTACTTGCAGCATGTCAGAGACTAGCTCGACTGCAATATGTTCAGATTCCGGGCCTTTTCCGTTCCAGTTCTGTCAATTCCTCATACCCTAGGCTTTCACTTCATAAAGTCCACCATTCGCATGGAACCAGGAAGGCTACCTCACTCAGAGCTTTACTCTTCAAGTTCAACAATGCATTTTCGGTTTTCGAATTGCCCCATCCCTTTTTTTTATCACAACTACTTTGGTACAATGATAAACCTCCAGAAAGGGGCCGTGGCCCCAAAGAAATTTGCCGACTGGTCTCATCTATAGCAGTTAACTCCGCTGAGGCTTCGTTCTGAGCGCTACTGTTAAATTACGAATTATTGAAGATACGCCGAAAAGCTAGGTCCGTTCTACCATGAAATGGAGACAGCTGCCTGGTATCTGACAAAAGGTAATTCGGAACCCTTACACATGCAAATCAGTGACACCAAAGTCGCTATTGTAGCTGGGGTGTGAAGCCACTGAGACAGATTCTTTAGGTCGTCAGCAGACCCTGCGGTTACCTAGCTCATCTTCAGTCAACAAGGGATTGAATGCCATGCGCCGAAGGAGAAAGAAATGGCGATGAACCCATCTTCCACGATGACTGATGAGGCCCCTTGGCATACCAAGGAGTAGTTCATTCATCTGACGGGAGGCCCAAAAACATCCCCAATCCGAGCGTTGAATGTTTATTCCCAAGTAAGACAGTCAAGAATATAGAAGTAATTCGTAATGTTCCAGGCCCTCCGTCGAAGTTGAAGTACAGATCCCCGTTATTGTTCTCATGCCTTTCTCCACTGCTGGTACGATTGTTTCCGAAAGTACGTAAGTTTCAGCTCACATGTTTCACAACGTCGCTTCGGTTGCTACATGTGGATGCAAACAAGGCCACTCAATCGCTCCTTACTTTGTACGAAAGTGCGAACGTCTCAAAATCTCCATGCTGCGATCCAACAGACACGGCGGAATGTGATGGAGGGGTGATTTTGCAAGGCCATTCGGGGCAAGAGTCTTTCGACTTGAACTTCAGTGTGTGGTATTCATTGGCGAAGCATTCGGATGCAAAGTAAGACACCAACAGGACATACCGCGTGGCGACTGTAGTCCCGTACCAGGGCAAAGAACTGAAGTCAGATCCGTTCCCTATAACCACTGCAAGGGAAGGGCAATAGTATGCAACCAGTGTGAACTTATGTGACAGCCGCACAAGGCATCGTTCAAATTCCGGTTGAACTAAGCCTACCAAAGCCGAACGATCCCCAAGCGACCGAACCAAATGGCAGCCTCGCCGACTGAGATAGAGATGGCACGTCCGAGAATGTTTTGCAATGGTCCTTATCTTGTTTTGTGGTTGCATTTGTACTATACCGGTCAGTGGGTCCGGCTGAACGCAGAATAACAGTCAAAATCTGTAAATGCCGATGATACTGATGTCTTCATTTGTTCCTCTCTTCGGTGGTTGATGCAAATCGGTAACTGGTTGTCAAGTACCTTGTTGATTGATTCCCAATGCCGCACGCCGAGGCCTCCCGGTACCAATCTAAGCTGCAGGGCCACCTCTTCAGAACACGGGTCTTCTCCGTTGACCAAAGAGTGCAAGTCGTCCTCGATAGTAGGTGGCCGAGTGTTCTTCTGAACAGGGCCGGCAGATCACTGTGGGCGTTCTCGAATGGCATATTTTCACTTCTTCATGATCTCTATTGCTGCATACAAGTCCTCTCTCGGCTTCCCTGACGTAGAGCGCAGCTCCGTCACATTGTCCTCGGTGATTTTGGAACGCTCCTCGACTGTTAGCCCAGCGCGTATCCCTGTCATTCAACAGCATCGGTCTGTCATTGTTCCATGGATCAGTTTCTCTTCTCCAGCTTGTTTCCAAATTCTGAGCGGTATTTTGGCTAATTCAGGTCGAGAGAATGGCGTGTGGACTGCGTAGTTTGATCAATTTCACAAACATGGGGGTTTCATCCGCCCTCCCAGACCCATTTTCTGTCTCCATTTTGAGGGCTTCTTGGCAGCTTGGTCTGTATCCTCGTCTCTCTGGACTTTTTGATGGGTTGGGAAACGTCTCGATTGTCAGTTCTCCGGGTTTATTGCAGATTTGAGCCTCTGGATAATTTCAGCTGAAATTTGCGGCCCTGTCCTAATGCGGATTGTTTGCCGGTGCAGATCATGACCCTCTTCCGAGGTTTATCACGCGTATCTATGGCTCCTATTGAGGTCAAGAAAGGTGTTCTCAGTCCCAGTGGCAAACATGGTCGAAATCCTGTTGATCTCTTTCACAAGCCTTCTCGGTTTTGTGTTCACAGACGGCACAGCGGCGCGAACGTATTGTTTATAGATAAGCGAAAGTGGTAATCAGGTTTCTCTTTGCCGTGTACTGCGCGTGTTCTCCTGGCGTTGTAGTCTGGTGGTATGAGAACGCTTAGAACGGGTTATGCGTTGCTACAGTGTTACTCCAACTGTTTTTTTGGCTTGTTGTTGCCCAAAGGCTTGTCCAGAAATTCAAGCTTCAAGCACCCACAATGGAGACCTACTCAAGATGTGTAGGACCCCGCTCAGCCTGCTTGGTTTGCCCCCGAAACGTGTGTGTATTCTGCATTTGAAGTAACACTCATCATGGTGCTGAGCTACTTGCAAATTGGTGATGCATGTGTTTCACCATGTGTCGTCGTAACCGGCCGTATCTCGCCATAGCAAGAGAGAGTTCTGAATCACAATCGCCGGACAATTTGAGACTCGCATGCTGATGCAGGCTCATTTTTCCCTTACGTATACTTCCTAGGTGAGGGCTAAGATAGTTTGGCACTGGTCTTCCACTGTCAAGATGGCGACGTTTCCTACATAGCCTTGTGTCATTGTGGTTTGGAGCGCGTTGTATCTGTCGATAAATCTGGTTTCCAAATTGGTGTAGAGCGCGAAAGGCAGTCATGGTTCTCTCTGTATAGCAGCGTCGGCTTTATACGCACTTAAGAGTTTCCTAACGATCGACATGCATCCGGGATTGTGGCTTGGTATGACTAGATCTCACTGAACGGTTTGGTCTTTTGTTCACCTCCAGCGCAGACAATATCGCAGGCTTTTGTGGGCTACTTTAACACATTTTCATGTCACAGTAAGGAGCATTAGCCTTACGACTTGCCTTTCGCCTTCTTTCATGAATGGTAAATCTTGTGACGATCCCACAGTGGTCTTCATCTGTCATTTTGATTTCAACCTACATGCACGTCAGGTTGAACGGCAGCCGATATGGTTTACCAAGTACTTCACTACGTTCGCTACGACTGTGTCCATGACTTTATCTCCTTGCGGCGTTTGCTTCTGGCTGAACCCTGCTTCGCATGTGCCAACATGACCGTCGACACCGGCCGATCAGGCCAAGAAGGTTTGGCCAACGACACAACGCCAGTCCATTGGTGACTCGCGGCGAGCCAGCACGCCGCTGGAGGAGATGGCCGCCATGATTTAAGAAGCTCCAAGAACATAGAAATAAGCTAGTCGAACAGCCAGATAACAATCAGTCGAAGTTTGCAGACCATTTCATCCGTCTCTTACCTGCTCGACACCTTATTAAGGTCTCGTCTGCCGATGAAAAGTTCCATGATTGGAACGCCTTGAAAAACGACGCACGGCGCTCGAATAAAAGAAAGACAGCACTCTATCATCTCGACTCATGATTGTCAAAATCCGTTGAGTCACACATTTCCCATCACATGCACATGAATCTCGAATAATTCAGCTGGATGCGTTCAACGCAAACCATGATTACAGGGGGACCAACTACCATAGGTACAATTGAGGATGATGTTATTAAGTAAATTGCGGAATACAGAAGATAATTAGCCACATAAGAACATTCGAATCGTCCCGAACCGTTCTCTTCGACACACATGTTATGGAAGGAAATTGACGCCGTTCTTGTCTTTGCACTTATGGCTCATGCTAGTCGTGCCACCTCTATCACCTATGTTGCTGGATTTCTTTCAATGGCTCTCGCTTAAGAGCCTGACGCAATCGCCCCTTCAGCAGGGTTTCCACATGTTCCTCGCAGCCCGGGTCTGGTCTTTCGCTGCCTTGGAACTTCTTCTGTCACGAAACCAGTCGAGAAGGGGTTCGACTCTTCGCCTGAGCCCCGGGATGCATCAGAAACGGCGCCAATCAGTGATGCACCTTTTCCAGCATCATCAGAGTACTTATCATGCCGTTGGGATGTAGGCAAGCGGAGCTGGGCTGGTGAATGAATCGCACGGCTGCATGGTACGATTGACATTCGCGGTAGGAAAGTTGGTGATCACCTTATCTCCGAAAGGCGCTGCCACTGGAGAGCTTCCTGGAATCAAGTCTCTCTAGAAGAGAGTCGAGGAGATGATGAATGTCTTCTTAAAGCCCAAAATTGTTGGGTGTTTGGAACAGCTGAAGACTGGCGACGATTGGAGTATGTTGTTTCAGGGAGTAGTACAGTCGCAGACTTGAGCCTGTTCATTGCTCGACTGCAAGTTGTCGGGAGAATTCGGATGTTGCCAGTCTGCGAGGGGACGTCTGATGCTCTTGATCTCTCTCCTACCGTTGCTCAAAGCATCGCAGCGAGCAACGAATCTGCCATCATGCTCTTCAACAAGTTCTGGGAGGTCAGAAGTGCTGGATACGCATGGTCGAGTTCTTCAAAGATGGCCGGTGTTGAATAGCTCTGCCATTGAGAGTCTGCGTTAAATGAATGGGAATGGGAGGCTGGAGCATCTGACAATGATCTAGCCCAGCCAGCGAGACCATGGAGTGCCCCCTTGGACGTCTGAAGGAAGAGACGGCTTGTGGAAAGCTAGGACTTCTTTAAAGTCGTTGAATCATCCGTGTGCATGAGGAGCATTGCGCAGCCTCCAGGAAGCAGCTCACGAAAAGATGCGAGAATAAGTAGTGGCTGATACTTGGGGTGAAGCCCTAAGATCTTCTTCATTTTCAAACATCTCGGCTTTAGAACCTGTGGAAATTCATCATTTCGGTCCGAATCTATTCATAATTCATAACAAGATCAAATTGTTCCTAGTAACGAGATCAACTACCGCAAACGGCAGCCTACGATATGTGTCAACTTTGAAAACAACATTGAGCTATGTTGTGACATGAGCAACCCATTCCACACTGACGCAATTGGGCTTCTCCAACCATACAAGTCATGTGGGATGCGCAGTCTGGTCTGCCAAGGTACCGCTGCCATCTGTTGCGACTTCTCCAGGCCGGCAGCCCACCCCGTAACTCCCTTGCGACGGCAGCGTGCGACATCCCCCACATCACCCCCATTACAGCCCTGGGCACATTCGTCACCATTCTGTTGGGTATCAGGCGCGTCTTGCCGCTGGTTTTGAGAACCACCATTCCAAGAACCCTGAGACCAGGACTGAATGAACCAGGCGGACTTGAAAAGTCGTGTGAAGACACGCAAGACCATTCGCAGGTCTGGGGTCACACGGGCATTCGTCGGAACATGGTGCGCGTTGGGCCGTGGCGAGCTTTAGTGCTGCAATTTTATGTCCTGAAGACAACTGCGTCCGCAGGAATAAAGGCGAGAAGCGAAAGCTAACAGAGCAATACGAAAGGAAAGCATGCAGGGAGTCATACTTTGTATTACAGTCACGTTTAGCGCATGATGTCACGACGGTGCTGTTCCTCGGCGGAGAATATAATGGTCTTGGAAGAGCTGCCAATAATCTGCATCGCACGCCGCAATGAGTGACGACAGCTGTTGCTCATTCATTGGACCAGCGCCTCGGTCCGCACTCGCATCGTGACGGCCCCGGACTAGCTTCAGCCTCTGAGTCGATAGGAGGTCTAAATAAGTCGTCTTGCACTGGCTGAGTGTTTAAAGAATTGGCGAGGTGATGGAGTCGATCAGATGCAGAAGTCTGCACAGACAGCTGCATCTGATTCATTCCAAGGCCCGCGACAACATTGAGCACAGTGGCATGGCACTCGCCCAGGTCGCATACCTACGCGTCTATCTTTCGCACCAACAATATGTGACTCTGATAGCCTGGCGTTGATGGTTATACTCCGGAGCCGAACCGTCTGCTGCGTCAATTCTGCTCGCGACGACACCTGTGCCCGAGCCAGAGATGGGCTGCCTATCACCTCGGCACTACACACGGAGAATCCTAGCAGCATCTTTTCGCCAATCCAACCGCTCTAGTGATTAGTGTATTATCAGACATCACGGAATGATGGGTGTGCGCGTCGGTCATCACAGCGAGCAGTGCTATTCTGGCTAGCATAAGGAGGGCGGCAGCATAGTAATTTGACCTCGCTACTTACTGCGTCAGCAAGCAACTATTTGCAAACACACACAGTAGTGCACATCTTTTCCCTAATTCATATTTCGAAAAGGATCAGGTCCCAAAGCTAGGACGATACCAGTTAAAAGCTAGAAGCCAATTCTAGCGGAACTTTCGCTTTGCTCGACAATTAGAGATGCACGGCCGCTGACGGGATCATTAGGCTGATGTATTCCATGTTGAATCGGCTCTATCTCGTATAACCGGGACGCTCCTCCAGTCATCCTTGCAAGGCACTGTATCCCCATTCTGTGGCCTTTTCCACCGCCGCATTCTTCTGCGCCCATAGGACTATTGCACCAAAGACAACAGTCACAGCCAGGCCAGCATGAGTCCATTTAGCGGATAGTCATCTTGAACTTGGCGGGGGTCTCGGCCAGATCTCGCTGGGCATCTGAGCCTTGGGTCTTCTCCTCGCTCCGCTCGCTCTCGTGTTCGTCCTTGCGGGGATTGGTGTCGTGGCCAAGGGCTTCAGAACGGGTCGATCCGCCGACGGTCGTGCCAGGGCGAGCTGTGCGCCACATGGCCAGAGGATTAAGACGGCCGGCCGAAGTGCTAGGGAGTCTGAGACAAGCACACGGATGTCAGCAATAGTGGAACTTCGGGATGAGCATTGCAGATGGGAAGGTGGAGCGCTGACCTAGGCCTGGCACTGCGATGCTTGATAGGGGGGAAGAGTGCTTGGCGAATAGCACCCGTGTAGGGTGAATCAGCGACCAACTTCTAATCGTCGCTTGTCTTTGAGTTTGCGCTGTTGCTGGAACTGGCGTTGCCGGTTGCGAGGGGGAGGGTGCGAGGATTGGCCTCGTTCTCGCGGGCGGCATCCTCAGGAGACGAGTTCGTCATGGTGACTGACGTTTTCGGTTGAACTGAGTGGTGTAATTTGCGGTGAGGAACGTTCGCAGCAGAGCGATTATGGCTGGGTGTTGAAGCGGGATGGGGATGAGAGGTGGAAGAAAAAGGATCGGAGCAATGGACCGTCCTGCCCGGTGGGAGGTAGGTAGGTACAGTGTACCGGATGCCTTCCAATTCAGAAGTGGGGAGACCAGGCAGCATGTGAACCCGTGCGTTTTCAATTCCGGGCAGGCAGGTGGATTGGAAGTTGCTTGTTCGGGGTCGTTGGTGTTCGATTCGGAAAGAGTGTCGGGAGTGGGGAAGGGTCGTTGTGGTCACGCGGCGCTGTGGTCAACCACGGTAAGAGGAGGCGCAGAAATCACAGTGGGGCTGGCAGGGACTGCAGTCTACCTAGGTACCTACCTAGGTAGTCTGTCACTGCCAAAGTCTGATTGGGGCAGCGACGTTTGACAGCACAACGCACAGTCCATCTCTGGGTCGCAGTTGCAGTTCGAGTCCAGTCGGGTGTCCCTGTCAGATCCAATGTGACGATTTACAATGGGGATCTCGTCACCTTTGATCTTATTGGTCCTCCCGTCATGGCCGTCACAAGGTATTCGGGCAGGTAACAAAGTGGCCATGGGCGTCCAGTCTCGACACTACGTGGCGGACCCGGCCTCGTGCGCACACTGGACATTGCTTGCGAGATTGGCCGAAACGGAACGCCGATTCCATCAACCATTCGAGCCTCCCAAAGTCATCATCGCCCCGGCTCCTGTGCCACATCATGTCGGTGTCGCGCTCCGGATACGCCCTCCGGACGCGTTCTCCTTTGCCTCCGAATCGTCTGCCGGGCTCTCCAAAGGATGAGCGGGATTCATTCCATTTCTTTTCTCCCGCAACACACCAGAACTAACACAGACTTCCTTCCCAGCAGAACCATGGCAGTTCCCAATACTCGGCTCCGAACGAGTCGCAGCCCAAGCCTTCCGAACATCTTGCCAACGAGGACGACAATCGATTCAAAGCTTTCGAGGCCGCGTGCGATTACTACGAATACTGTCGACTTCGATTTTGGCTATTGCTGTCTCGTTGGACCTCAGCCACAACGACTTAGACTCCGTCGGCCTGGACATCAAGGGCTCCGGTCCAGCCAAGCGATGCTACAAGGAAGGTTTCTGCTGATCTGAGCCGACAAAGAGTGGGCAACTGGCGACACCATTTTTGCCGCCTCGGACGATTTTACAATGCCCTTTGCGCTCTCGCCTGGGGCTACAGACTCGCTTTGACTTGGAGTCCACCACTTAATAAGCCTGCATCCTATGAGCCGCCGGATTGGCATGGCTTTCTCGAAAGACAAATGCCAGTAATACGCGTGAGCATTATTCATCGGAGATCCATCAGCGTGGGTCTCCACGACTTCCTGGGTTCTAAACCAAACCATCCAACAGATATGGAGATCGGAAATGCCAACGCCCCTCAAGCTTCTGTCACCCGACCATTCCCCCTCTGCCAAACGTTGGATCGCTCAATCCTCGCGGAGCCTCGCACGGGTCAAGTGCCGCAGTTGTCGAATCGCCACGATTGTCCACGACATGTACGATTTGTCACCATCATTACTCTTGGTGCAATCGAATGGTTTCTGTGAAGAAAAGTTGTCGTGACATTCCCTCTGTCATGGGCTGTGGGTGACCATCCAGTGGAACCCCTACTTGGCGGTAACACTGTGAATCCAAGAGGTCCAGAAAGGCCGTCGAAAAGCTCGGATCGACGCCAAGCGTAGACCGTCCCATCTGCCATCCCTACTTGCTTTGGGAACCTGAACATGACGGGGAACGAGTATACCTTCGCGGATATGTAGACACTAGGCGGGGAGATAGCCTCTCTAGAATGATGGGTAGATTGTGAGCAATGACTACCTGAACTGCCGAGATTGCTCGATGAGAAATGCGTGCCTTTCCGTGCTAGTGTTGCCAAGCGTTGAGAAGTCTTTCTTTCCTGGCGTTCAAGATCAAACCATCCACGAGTACCCATCTAGCAACCCCCACTGGGAGTCAAAGAGGTTGCTCGGGTACTGGAATTGCTGCCGCATTCACGGCCCCGGTCAGCGTGGCCCGGTTTCACCTGCAAACTGTATCAAAAGCTCGGCGGATTGTCTCCCACCACAGGTCTGAAATGGAAGAAACTCTGACGACTCTCCGCAAAGGAGCGTCTGTCGTTCATCTGAGACAGTATTGAGGCATTTTATCCCCTCGCTCTTTGCTATTGTGCTACGACGCAGGGTTTCGAAATTGAAATCAGAAGCTCTGCCTCGCCGGCCCACAACGCATTCGCTCTCCAGATTACTTCGAACTGCAGACAGCCTACTTTCACCAAGATAGTCCCACTGCCCGTCGAGAGCTGCCCTGGAATGACGGCTGGACGCAGAGGTCGTCTCGATCGCCAGGTTTGCAGTCACGACTTCGAGTCCGGAGAGAGACAGCGAGCCATCCGTTCGCTGAAGATTCTCGCAGGCGTCTTGGGATGCAAGGGATTCAGACGAGTACACGTTGCGGTCTCGGGCGAGCGATGAGCTGGTCGAGAGTCGGGTCTGCAGGATACACTTTCGATGGCTGTGGAGGCATGCATCGGTTTAGGGGGTAGGACTGTGAGGAGCGGCCCGCAAGGGTCCTGGTCATTGCGGGCAGGAGAGGAATCAAATGTGACGGCTTTTGGTGGGAAAGTCGTCACATTCATTTTTGCCCCACCCTGCACCCCTGTGCAAATCGGCAGTTGGTCCCAAGGTCACAGTGCCACAGGGTACCTACCTCACAGTGGAGTCACCAAGTCGCAATGGTGGATGGCTCAGAGCTCACACATCTTGACCACTGAGATTTGTGAGCTCCGGGAAGAACAGCCCGTTAGCTAGGTACAGTAGCAGAAGCTGTCGCGACCGAGCCGCATCGGCCATGATTAGATCCACTACACTAAGGCAGAGTCGCTGAAGCACCGGTGCAAAGTAGACCCTCGGGGACATCTCCTCGACTGACGTGGGCATCTCGAAGCCTGCAGACGTCTTCGCGGTTGGTTTTGCAATTTTGTCGTCCACCCGTGGTTGCAACCATAGCGGCAAACGACGGAGTTGGCATGGGCATCAAGTGAGGTGGTGATAAAGTTGGCTAGCGGCAGCCAGAGTCAGGCTCGATGCGGATTGAGCGCTAGTGAGTGCGCTCCACAGTGTTGCCCCTGCAGTACACCGTATGATCCCCACGCAAGGCCCACCGTCCAACACCGGCCGTTGCACCTGCGGTTTGAGAAACAGTGCACCCGTGCACGCCATGCCCGCCACACCACCTGCACCGTGCAGCTCAATGACCGTCTCCGCCAAACCGTTCGTCACTTCTCCCACGGTCGCTGTTTTTCCAACACCACCGTGAACAAGCTGACGGCTATTTCCCTCGTGTGACCAGCATGGCAGCATCCATTTGTCGTGGTCTTCTCGCTACACTAAGCATACCAGCCGAGCGAGCTTCAGACTTGTGCCTCAAGCGCATTTATGGATGACGGCTCCAACCGAGAACGACCGATGCTATGGCTGCGGTCCAAGCTCTTCTCCCAAGTCCCAGGTTCGATCAACATGCTCCAACCTCACTACTTGATCGCGCGCTCATTACATACAACGAATGCAGCAAATGTTGCCCCGGAAACGCTGTGAGTGTGTTCCGACCATCCAAGTTTCTCGTTCCACGTCTTCAGGATTACAACTCCGGCCCACGATATGCAACACCAGCTTTGCACGCTTCTTTTTCCACACGAAACCGTGCCAAACTTCGTCCACTCTTGACCGACTAGTGGAACATCGTAGGCTCTGCATGCAGTTAGTCCGATACTTCCTGTCGCTCGAAATCACGAAGCCACATGGTCTGACCATGTCATTCCGTCACCTTTGATACTGCTTGTGTTGGGCATGCCCCATCCGCTGCTGCACGCCGCAGGGCTCCTTGACATCTAGAAAGGGCGCAAGTCGAGAGATCTGGCGGATGACTACGAGACGCTCTCGATGCCATGGATGACAGCCTGCGCAAGACGCACGATCTTTCCCGGGATCTTTGTTCACTCCTGTCTTTTCTTCAACGTCTTTTTGCCGCCTGAGCGACCCCGGGAAGCCCAAATTGTTCTCCAATCGGAACCAAGGTTCTAAGACGCTGCCAGAGTGCATCCAGACCCAGCGAGGCACGTCACTTCTCGCCAGCGAAGAAGGATGCCTACCGGCATCCAAAGGGACCAGAAGACGAGAAAGGTTTTCCAAGACACTCCCTACCCAGATCCCAACACCCTCCAAAACGCCATGCGCGTCCAGCAGCAACATCATCTCCATGGTATGCAACACTAAGGCCTCCAAGTGCGCTCTCTTCTTGGCTCCCAACCTCCAGCTGCCGCTACCTTCCAGAACCCCATCCACACTCTTTTCGCTGATGGATCCATCGTCCGCGCCATCTCCGCTACTTATAATAGTATATCGCAGCCCCCCTCGCTAGCCCAAATAACTACTACACCAAGTCAGTCCTCTCCTTGCAGTCCGTCGGTAACACTCCATCTTCCGTCATCAACGATTCCGTCCAGTCTTTCCTAAGCTGATCCGATTTATTCTTATGCAGGAGCTAAGCTTGTAGCCAATTAAGTCCATCATCGATTCCGACTTTCCGATACCACATCGAAGCCACAAAACGTACAAGCCCGATAAATATGAGCAAAGCTTCTTGCTCTCCGACGATTCCTCATCGATGGCCCTGTCGTTCGATCTTTCTCGCTGAGACGAATGCGAAGCGACGACTACCATACAAGCAGTGATAAGCATCGGTGGTATCACGCTCCATGTCTGCGAGCACACTGGCTGCTCGGAGGGCGTGCTGGTCTGACAGCGTGCAACTGCCTGATCTACAAGATCACCGCCGCGACGACAATGTGCCGATCACGAAGCCAATGCTGCAGCGCACCCTGGTGTCAAGCTCGCACCCGACGCCTGCTCACAGTCCAGCTGAGAAGACTGAGGTCGCTATATCTCCTATGAGATGCCCCCGGTTGTGATTGCTGCAAAGAGCGTTCCTCCAGTCAAGACATCGCCAGTCAAGACATCGCCAGTCAAGACATCGCCAGTCAAGACATCGCCAGTCAAGACATCGCCAGTCAAGACATCGCCAGTCAAGACAGCCCCGGTCAAGTGTTTCTAAGCCAAGCAAGCTTCTCCCTCGCGATCGCTCGGAGGCGCACCGTCGCCATCCCCTGCTCCTACACCAGCTGTCGAGACTTCCGGCATGCCATGAGATTGGCAGCGTCGTCGCTGCCCGAGGCAAGGTGGTGTCCGAGGACCGAATCAAGTACTGGCCAATGGGTGCGATCCACAGCGGAGCATGCCATGCTCATCATGCATGGCCACAGACAAGGGAAAAGGCGTCTGCACTTTGCTGAGGACACCTGGATATTGGTGCAGAACGGTGCTGTCCCGACAGGAGGGGTCGAGCGGATCAATGATGCAAGCTCGATGTCATGGAGGGCATGCATCCCCTAATGGATGCGCTGAGCACGAAGCCGATGTGCTCACGCCCAGACGAGGTCTGCGGCGTTTGACGTGAGCAGGAGTCACCGACGTAGATTCTCGCAGCTTGGTTCCATGCCCTCCAGACGAGCCGATGGTGCTTAGCAGGCGCATGAGGAGAGAGGGGTTGAAGTTGGAGCAGTGACTAGCGTCGCTGCAGACGCGCCTGGGGAGGATGTTCCGTTCTATTTGGATGCAGGAGTCAAGAAGCGATAGTACTAAAGAGCAGTTTTTGACGCCCATAGATCCAATAACAGATGCCCTTTCGTGGTTGGAATCTCTGTATCTTCTTCTTCTTCTTGAGAATACCCCCAATTGGGGAAGCATGCTGCTGTCAAGCCAAAGCTGCATGCAGCACTCAGCCTGGGACAGGATCACATCAGAGAGAGGTTTCAGACGGTTTCCAGCAACTACATGGGGCGTGACGATTGGCCTTGCTGATGTGTGATGAGTGTTAGGAGAAAAGCGCCGTGGGGAGGTTGATATTACGTCCCGCCTGCGGTGGTGGCCGATTCTTGAGCAATCATTAGAGCCTTACAGCGCCCATATCGCTGTGGCTACAGGGGCCACCTACCGATTTTAGGCCTGGAATCGGCAGGTGCATGTGGACCTCCCCACTAAAGCCACTGAAGCACAGGCCGGGTGCACCTGGGATCCCGATTTTCCAGCAGTCCACGGGCGAGCACAACAGGGCATGGATTACTTCTGGTTGCATCCAAGAAGCCAGCCCACACGACGCCACGATGTCAGGGTAGGCATCTGTGACGTCCGTAATGCAACTCTTGGACAGGCAAAAGTTATCTGATTGGGTATGCAGATTGAAAACTCAAGTTCAGAAAAGGCAGCTCGCCAGCTGGCGGGACCTGTCACGACCGCGACGGCGCATCGACCGTCTCTACCACTGCGCCGGCTTTGGTTCTCCGATCGGCAGCCGTTGTAAAAAGGGCTTTCGGGACTCAAAGCTCATCGATTCCTCCTTTTCGTTCTTAACCAAGTCCACGCGAGGTCGAGCATACTGTAGAGAAAAAGCTTCTAAAAAGTAATGCCCGCCTTGGCCCGCAGCACGAGGGAGCTCAGACAGTCCAGCTCAAAGGCTGTTGACCCGCGCGGCCGAAGCTCGTGGTGGCAGATGAGCCTCGCGCAACGCGCGAAGCATCTAGCCGATCACAGCGACGCTGGTTCTCTTCATCGCCGGCCACGACGTCGCCCGAAGGCCTGACACCCAGGCTCGACCTCGCCGCCGTGCCGGCCGGTTGGCTCACGCCGCGTCACCGAAGGCGGGGTGGAGGCTCCACAGCAGCCGGAGTTTTGTACGCAGCGCTTCCGCGACCTCGATGTCGAAAGGGAGATTTTCGGGGCCGGCGGCGGAAGCGATGTGGAGGCGATGCCGGATCATTCCAGGAACGCCACTGCTGTCACCAACTCAACTCCGCTCGACACGGGCACGCTCGCGAGGGATCCCAGCCTGGCCATGCGATCGCAAGTAATCGACATTCCGCCCGCCAGAAAGATAACAACGAGCGGCGCGAAACCTTGTATGCATTCACGCGTGCGCTCCGCCAGGCTGTCGGTCGGTGTGAGGTTCGAGCACGAGGTAAACCTGTGCGATGGCCTTCTCCCAGGATGCGCGCTTCATGCCTCTTGCAGTTTGTCAGTCAAGTAACATCCTTCGCTCAATAATGCTAATGACCTTCTCTTCGATTCGCTCCCCCTGCTGCCACCATAGTTACATGCCTCCTGCATCACAGGCCACCCCAACGCGCCCTGATCATCTGGAGCATAGCTGAGGGGGTTGAAGTTGTTGCCCAAGACCGTGTCTTCATGTTTGTCCGCCATGTCCTCCGCTTCGCTGGCTTTGGCTGTGGCACGAACTCCGTCAGTCGGACCAGGTGGGAATTGGACCGCTTCAGCCCCGCATTCAAGCTACCCAGTGATTCCTACCACCGGGATTAATGAACCCAGTCGCGTTGCCTTTGTTGATCTTCTCGAGCAGCTGTCTAGTGCCGTTGGTGCTGCACAATGATAACCGTCCCCGAGGATGGACCAGGGCTTAAACACGACGAAAACTGACAGCTGACGCCTGCAAACCCCGCAAATCAACTCAACCGTGGAGGAACCAGTTGATCTTACTCCTCGTTCCAAAAGCAGCAGTTAGACTTTGATGAGCTTTGGCTTTTTCGTCCTTGCCCTACGAGCTGATCTTGGCAGAGCCATCCGTCGTCGTCCGGCGGCGCGTCGGCTCAAACTGACCCCTGAAAGTTGGCGCAGGGACGAGGCAAGGACTTGACGATTTGATTGAAGACGAGGGTATTGCCCATGTCAAGAGCGTGGCAAACGAGAGGTCTCTCGAAGGTGAGCATGTCTGCAAGCGACCAACCCAAGCAAAGGCGTTGGTAGCATGTCCACCGAATACGGCGCAAGTGCCGCGAAAGAGGGATGATGGTTGACAGATTGAGCAAGAAGAATGCGGGTGAGCTGGGGGGCATTTTAGACGGTCAGAAGAGCGAAGGAGCTTTGCGCATGATCGACCAGGTGTGCCGAGCGACGCTATTGAAAGAGACGGCGAACGATCTCAACCGCGTTGCAAGTCTGTGGGATCGGACAGAAATCATTAAATCTTTGCAGGGTATTTGTCCAGTGACCAGGCCTGACAATATTGCACGCGTCATCAGTGATGGGTTTGCTTGAGTGAAGAACTGAGCAAAGAACATATTTCGATCTGGTGCCAAGAGTCCACGAAGTTGAATCGGCGCCGAGCTTTAGCCAACGCCCTGATCATATCCTTGAATTCCCACGTTCCATCGTCTGAAGCCCTGGCCTTGCTGGCTGCCGCTGGGCTCGATGGCATGACTTTCACGAAGCGGCACCATACGCCACGGGACACTGGACGCTTCAAAAAGGGTCAAGCACATTTCTGTGTGTTCGTTGAGCGTGTCCTCGCTGGCCTGGGTATACGCGAGAATGGCTTCGCTTGCCCCTCACGCCTGGCGTTTGCCTTGGCAATGCTTGACGCCTCCCCCGCCATCTTCCCCATGTAGTTCCCCTCCCACCCCTTCTTGTACGTCCTGGCCTTCCGCTTCATCCGTTTGTTAAACACGAGTAGACTGGTCTTGATCTTGCGTGTATTCGTATGCATCGGTGGGGGCTGGGTGCCGGCCCGCGAGGAGCTGACTGGGGGCTTCTGCGATGGGTCAGCTCGGGAACTGAGGGTGCCAGGGTAGTAATGCAAATGACCACGTACCAAAGGGTCAATCGGCCTCTTGGTGGCATACTTGTCAGCCCTTCTGATATCATTATACTGACCCTCTGTAATGTTGCGCCGGGATCAGCTCGGTGGGAACTGGGCAACTGGGAGCCATGATGGCGCATCTGGCATATCTGCTGGGATGACAAGATGTATTCCATGGGCAGTTTGATGGTTGGTTGACTAGAATTCACCTGCGATGCTCGGTCAGTTTTGCGCAAGACAGCTTGTGCCCACAGTGAATCATGACGGGGAGAATGACCGTACCTGCTGTCAATCTCGTCAAGGCGAGAAGTGTCAAGGAGCCGACAAAGCAAGCGTGCGGGTGCAGTCTGTCGTTGCATCGCCCTGCCAATATCTTGCCTCCATGTCGGTCTTCTCGACTTGCTGTTTGCGGAACATGTCCTATCCTTGTGTTGTGCCCCGAGTCCGAACGTGGTTCCTTCGTTGCAGAGCCAGCACTGAAGTCAACGCCGACATACCAACGGCGGTCTTTCCAGGCTAGGTTTTCTTGTCCGAACCGCCGTCATGGCTGTGCTGATGACTGGGTGTTTGTGGGACGGTAATGTGCTCCCCTTCTTGTTGGCCACTCGAGGATGGCATCGATGATCGAACTTGTTGGTGTGCCTGTGCTCGAGAATCTCAGTGACGACGTCAATGTGTCGCTTGTGCTCGGAAGAGAGTCAAATGCGATGTCGCGCGAGCTGAAACGCTGAAGCTGAGCAGTTAGCCATTGATAGTACCTGGAGCTTTCGCGCCGTGGGAGAGGATGTACCTCAGATGACGTGCATGCATGGTGCTCACGGCAGCATAGACCAGATTACTTGCAAGCTGAACGGGTCTCGCGGCATGCTAGGAGAAGATAGAGTGGATGCAAGTGCCTGGAGGGAGCTTGACGACATCGTAGGCCCAGAGCTGGCCGGCTGGCTGGCTGCCAAGGTGTTGACGGAGCTGGGTCCTCGACTGGAACCAACTTCAGAATACTCTTGCGCGGTTGGATGCATCAATTGAATAGCGACGAGGGTTTGGGATGACAGGACTTGGTCGCTCGGGTACATGGAGTGGGACGGCAAGGTTGATGGCCGCAAACTGATTTCCCACTGGAGGGGTGGGTGGGTGCCGTGGAACGAGCGACCATGCCGCTGCTGGTTGCCCGCGTTAGGGAGTTGCTCCTTTGAAGGCGCCCAATGTCCCGAGGCAACAGCGACGGATGTGACGATTTACAGTGGGGAAATCGTCACTTTTGAAGTTGACGGCACCTTGTTGGGTCTTTTGGGCCGCCCGCGCGCAGTGAGTATTTTCGACCCGACGTCAATTCCGCAGGCGTCTTTCCGCACGGGGAATATGGCCGCAGAGTCAGCAGATACAACGGTAACTTGCAGATTCCATGCGACCAAGATGACTCTGGGTGTCGACGGCGGCGACGGATGTCCATGCAGCGAAAACTTCACCTTGATGTCTCGTTCTGCCGGGAGGCATGGACTTGGATCATGCGTCGCGTGCCCTTTTGTGAAGGTCTCCGAGCCTAATGGCAAACCCCGCCAAGTCGCTGTACATGCATTGCCATCTTTGGGGCCATCGTCAAAGATATGCCTGCAGTGCGGCGGGCCTGAAGAGAGGCGACAAGTCCTACCAAGTTGTTGTACATTAAAACTCGGCAGGAGGTAAAAATCAGCAGGCTGCTCAAAATCGGCAGGTGGTCTGTGCGCTGGCCGAACATGCCCGGCTGCCACGGATGTGGAGAGCCGTCTGGTTCGATTGATGTGCAGCGCCGCCGTTGAGACAAGCTTCAACGCATTCCATGCATCCAAACCGCTGGACAGCCCGGAAGTCAGATTGTGGTGGCTTCCAGGTTGCTGCAAGGGGGAGGAAGGCCCGGGCCGACCCGTTCTCTGGGATGTGAATGTGAATGTGACGCTGGGGAATGTGGGTGGAGCATCGGCACTTGTGTTACTAGGTACCTTAGCCAACCAGGTCATCACCGCACGGCCTGCTCAGCCGTCACATTCGTTTATTAGAATCGTCATATTCGTTTATCAGCATCATCACATTCATTTAGCCGCGCCACATTCGCCTATCCGCAACAACAAAGCGGCTCAGCTGCATCACAGGGGGCGCGGTCGTGGTCTATAAGTAAGCAGCCGTCGCATTCATGAACCGAGTGCCACCACACTAGCCACATGCGACTGGACAAGTGCGAGAACTTGCACGTCGTGCGCGCGTGTTTCCCAGGTCGCCTGTTGGACAGGAAACATGTCACTTCCAACGAGATATTAATGCATCCTTTCCCTCCTGGGTCCTGATCCTTCGGGCCACTGTGTCACGGCGTATCAGTAGACTTAGCTAAGTCTGCGATGGATTGCGCTGGTTCGCGATGCGCTTCATTTTCCGGCCGGGACAGCCGGGGCGCCGAGGCAAAACCCCGAAGCGGGGACGCATGGTGGCGCGGATGGATGCGAATGAAGCTAATGCCATCCCACTGCACACAATTCACCGTAATGTCATAGGTCTCTTGGTTCACATGGTCGGCACTTTGGATGTACGCAGCCTTGCCAACAATGGAGCGGAGGCGGCGTATGACCGGGTTCGTGAGGTCCTCGTGGCGGATCGAAAATGACTTGCAAGTCACAGCTCCCACCAGCGGGCCAGTACCTAGACCCGTGGCTCGTGCTGGTTGTGGAAGCCTTCTGGCCCATGGGAGCTTGATGGTTCCCAAGCATTCCAAGGAGCAGTGACCAGCGCCACCTTACTGTGCTATTGATTTCCTTCAATCACCACATCAAAGATCGAATCCACCAAACCTTCAGTCCTGCGCTTCTTTCCTATGGTTTTGGCCCCGATTCTTCTCGTTCCACGCTAAAGACACCTTTGCAGATGCTGACAGTCGACGCGATCGCTACACTCAAGAAACAACACTTTCTTCGCGATGCAGCGGCAGGAATTCCGTCCAGCTTCGCCCAAGCGATCCGCGAGAGCTGCTGCTTTCTTCGCCTTCAGCATGACCAGGTCAGTTGCATACGCAAGGCATACGCAAGGCTAACCGTTGCCATGTGCTCGAGCAGTTTTAGGCATCCAGCCAAGAAGTCGCCATCTTTGACTGGCTTGTCCCCCGAGTCCGCTATTCTCCGGGCATATTTGCAGTCGACAGTCCTCGAGAAGCTGTACGATTCTACAAGCACAAGCCGCCGCCCGATACCAAGAACCTCCTGATACGCTGCGCTTTCGAGGTCGCGATTCCACAAGGTCAAGCCCAAGGGAATGCTCTCACTCCATCCAACCGATCCTACAGAAGTGCGTCCCCTCAAGGCATCCGGTGTTCAGCCCCTCCATTTCGTTTTGTCGCAGGTCTGCATTTCGAGCAGGAAATTGGCCGGGATCGTGGTTGAACATGCTGTCCCCAAGACAGCCGATCAGAATGACTTCTTCCGTCCAATACGCATGCATCCATCTTGTTCGCCTGCATGTTGACGAATGCCATTGCCATGTTCCATTCCGGCTTGAAGATCGTGAGCGTCTTCGTCTTGCTGGTAGGCATCGTGTTTGAAGACTGCGTCATTTCGATTAGCGCGTCAACCACCCTCCGCGAAAGTCGTCTTCTCGCCCTCGAGAGGTTCCAATGCACCACCTACTTGATCCTCATATTGCGTGCATTCTAGGCTCTTTTCTCAACTTGTAGACATACTGCTTGACGCTGCCAATACTGCTTCCCCACCTGGCGCGGACAGGACACCTCTAGCCCAGGAACTGCTTGGCGTTCGGCCACCAAGAACACGTCAAGTCGATTGGCCGACTCCCAGCGATTGCGTTCCTTCTCGCCACTGTTCATTCGCGCAAGTCTCCCATTTAGTTCCTCCGCTGCACTCTGCTGCGGATAAATGGCGTCTTCCTTCTCGAGGACGTCTCGCGCCATTCTCCACGCCTGATCTGTGCCCCGACACAAGTAGCGCCACGCAACACCGTGTCTCGCCGGAAGAGAACCCCTGATTACACGGGCAACCATGTGGCGATTGTCCTTTTTCAAGCTGTCAAGCCTCCACAGACGCGTTTTCTAGAAGTCCCGTCTTGTTCTTGCTACGCCATCACGATGTGGAGCAGCAAATCAAATGCAATCGTGTCACGGATTAACTCGCGTATGTGGGCCTCTTCCCTTCCTCTGCAGCAGCCTGCATCGTCGTCAGACAGAGCTAAACCCGGCCAGACGATCACTTCCAGCTTGCGAACATAGCGTTCTGGTGTCTTGTCTCCAAATGTCAGTCTACGACTTGAGCCTAGCCGCTGTGAATCTTTCCTCTGCACATGGACCATGTCTGCATTACTACAGCGGAGAAATACCGAAGAATTGCGCTGGTTCCCCTTGCTCCCCTCCCCACGCATTTGGTTCATGCTTCCCCATAGCAGCATCCACCCATATCTACCTACAGCAACAGTGAAGATCCCTCCCCCGCCAGACCCACCAGGAGATCTAGCCAGGCAGCAATGGAGAACACAGAGCCGTCGCCCTTCGCACACAACGATGCAAGCATCTAGCCGGACCTTTCACGCCAGACTCCATTCCCATCCCAGTACAGACCGAAAAGGTCGATAGCGTCGAAAAAGTTGGAGAATGTCAGAGAAAGCA
The DNA here is from genome assembly GCA_025328335.1 of Colletotrichum sp. SAR 10_65. NCBI lineage: Eukaryota > Fungi > Ascomycota > Sordariomycetes > Glomerellales > Glomerellaceae > Colletotrichum > Colletotrichum sp. SAR 10_65. The sequence goes on from JAKMWQ010000029.1 coordinate 188,565, forward strand.
CGAGACACCCTCAGCCCTACAAATCGTCAAAGGGGTCCCTGGCTGGCATCTCCGCGCAAAGGTTCGAGTCTAATTCAATTGGTGACGTGACACTTTGCACGACAACAGCTCCATCGACAGCAAGCTTGCGGAGGCGCAACGGCCTGAATCGGGAGGTGCTCGAACAGTCGGATGCAATCAGATCCGGCGGTTCTCAGGGAGGTCATGATGGTGGAAGACGTCGGCTCGAGCCAAGCCAAGCACTGGAGCGCGGGCTTTGGAGCGGGCGAGTAGCGTGCGGTCTTGGTCAAAATGCCCGGGCGATGCAGGGAGCAGCTGAAGGCTTTCCAGAGGCCCCGCGGCGTGCAGGCTTCAGTGTTTTCCAGGCTACCTAGGTTGGCTTCAGCAAGGCAGGGCACCTAAAGCGGCAAGAACAACCCCCCACAAAATCAAATGCGACGGCTTGCCCACTGTGAAACATTACATTCGGTCTACCTAGCGCATGGGGCCCCCTCGCTGCTGAACAGACCGCCCATAAGATAGCCTCAATCCCAGCCTGGCGACTTCGTCCCACGCAAGACGCACGAGGCACGCTAACTGCACATCTGCCATTGGATGAACACCAAATGAAGAACACATCGTTGCATGCACACATTTGCGTGTTTTTCGAAGAATTGCATAGAGTAAAACGACCACGTTCTCAAATGTATCAACTAAAAAAACCTCCCTGGGTGATCGTGACGAAAAAAAGCTGCTCCCTCCTTCTTAAACGCCCTTTCAATCATGCCAAGCTAACAAACAGAATCAATGCATTTTGAGTGCTACCATCATTTCTCTCCTCGCCATATCAGTAATCCTAGGGCCGGCTGGCTGCTGTAACGCGATTCGCAACGACACTCCCAAGCTCATGGATGTCCGTCTCCAGCTTCTCCACAGCCTCGATGACTGCTGCCATCCGTTTCACTGTTGCGGAAACGTATTCGAGCTGAAGCGACAGTTGAACCACGCTTGAAAGGCCTGCTGGAAGCGGAATGTTCAGGGTGGATGCTTGCGTTGATTTTGCCAGCTTCTCCTCGAGAAGTTTGATTTCGTCGGTTGCCTTGGATTTCAAGGTTTCAAAGGCATGTAAAACAGCCACACAATTGCACCGAAGCATTTCAAGTTTCTCGTTTGAGTGGGAGAGTGACAGTTGTACTTGGCGCTGGATTTTTCGGTCAAGCCGACGCTTTTGCTTCACGCTTTGGAAAAGCTCTGGGTTGGCATCTCGCAGTAGCTCTAATCCGGCATCATGGCTGTTATCCGGCTCTTCTGAGTCGTCATCATCAGCCTCGTCTAAGGCCGCGGCGTCTCGTTGAATCCTTAAAGTCGACCTCTAGTCGTCAACGTCGTGGCCAAGACAAACCGCCAGGACACGTCGCCAAAGCCCAATGTGCAACTTGATTAGTGGCACATGTGCCATGAATATAACAGCCATAGCGAAACTGACGACCCCTGAGTCTGTCGTATTGGTTTCCCTGGGGCCATCAAAAGGTGTTGGTTGCCGTCGACGTTCGGGTGTTGCAGGTAGGTATAGTTCAATGAACTTAGCGAAAGCGTCCCGGACGCGAGAGGGCGTCTCCTGCGGCTCTCGAGTAGACTTGTGATATCCCACAATGGAGGCTGCAAGCCCACGCGTCTTTATAACCCCGCATGCAAGGTAGTTATCCGAAATATTGACGGGAATAACGACCGTATGACAGTCTAAGACGCCCCCAGGTCCGTGAGCGAGTTCGGGGCAGGCCTGGTACTCTTGCCTGCCCATTTGGTCCAGATGAGTGGAGTCGATGAAACAGATATCCGTACCTTGGGAATCGCAAATGTCGGCCAAGGCGCGGTTCACCAGGTCATGAGATACCGTAGAGCCTTGTTGAAGGACTTCCGCAGCTTCTTGGTCGAGAATTGGCGGATGATTACGTGAGCGCCGTTGTCTTTTTGGAGACGGTGGAGCAGCCATGGCGATTGGCTGAACAAGCGGGTATGGAGTGTCGCTGGAAGAATCACTGGGATCCTCGGCAAGATCCTTCTCTTGAAAGCTGTTATCGTCTGCGTTATTCTCGAACTCGAAAAAGTTCTCCGCTTGATCCTCCCAATCGTATTCCAGGTAACGGTTGTCTGTGGCGGGATGACTTGATCGTTGCGACTCAGCGAGGGTATCCGCGTCGCTCAGGATGGAGCTCGTGTCGGATGCTGAGTGATCAGCTGACTGACGAACTTCCTCAAAGTCGTCAGTGTCTTTTGAAGGACCACGTGGTTGCTCCACGGACTCGTCCTCCTCGAGACTTTTTGTCGCCTCTTCTTGCTGAGGGAGGGGGGTATCGTTGGCAGGATCGCCTCCCTGCTCGATGGACTTGTGCTGGCCGCGAGTGCTGGCAGAGTTGGAACAACAGTCCCCTCCAGAGGACAGGTCACGTTCGGTAGTGTCGTGTGATGCGTTGTTGTGGTTGGACTCGCTAATTACGGCAGCAGAGTCTTGCGCTTCGTTGTTGCCTCTGGGAGCGTTGGTGGGCTCTGGTACTAGGTTGAGGAAAAGCTGTGTGCATTTGTTGACGTCGCTGGTGGCGATTCCTTGCGTGGTCCTTTTGGAAGGGTTGTAGGTTTTGTATGCCGCGCGACGATTGGAAGCAGCAAGGTTCAGCGCCTCTATGCAAACCTCCCAGTTTTTGTTGACCTCGGCAAGTTGGAGGAGTGCACTAAAGAATCCACGACCCTGGTGACAATGGTCATACGAGATGCAAAAAAGAATCAATCTTTTTTCGACAGCCCAAATGCCGGCAGCTTTTTCAAGCTTAGCTGTTGTGTCTTCTCTGACGGCGAAGACTTCTTGGGGGATGACACAGATCAGGATGGCGGTTGCTTCTGGACGAAGACTACTGCGCAATTCGCAAGAAGCTACGCGAGCTTTGTGTTCAGAAGCGGCCTGCTCTAACTCACGTAGGTCGCGGTATAGATGGTCGTGTCGCACCGCGGTGTCTGTGACGTCTGCTAGAAACCGGTGTATCCTTGATTCGATGTCGAAAGGCTTGGCGAGACAGTCTCCCCGTACATGGGCAGTGGCGCGTACCATATCAGCTCAACCAATTCATTAAAGACGATCTGAATGTTTGTATGCAAAAAAGGCTCTCAGGTTTGGAGGAGTTGTTGACGTCCCAGGCACAAGCCGACCTGGTATGCGGGTGTTGAGACTGGCGAACGTTCGAAGTAGCACTGCCTGGGCGAGGACAGGTGGCGGGTCATAACATGTTCGTTGACCGAGTGAGCACAACGAACGGCGGAAGGAGGAAGGAAGGGAAAGCGGAGACTGTCGGTGAGGTTGAAGGAGAGAAGGAGAGAAGCATCACCACGGCCGGTGATTCATGGCAGGTGCTTTTGAGGGAGTGGGCGGGTGGTGTCTTGGGTAGGCAGGACGCAGGGCAGGAGCAGCGCGCTACCTGCCTAAAGGTAAGATAGTTAGGTAGACAGACAGGTAGATAAGGTAGGGCGGTGAGGATGTGACGACCAGATGTTGAGGTGTGGCAGGTGGGCGGACTTGACTGCAGCCAACCTGGGAGTTGACGATCGGTTGTCCGCAGTGGAGGCAGTGGAAGGTAGCACGGGCAGGTGCACGGGCACGTGAATGTGACGACTCTCCCACTGGAAGCCGTCGGTTTTGTTTCCCTCGGCAGGAAGCAGGCACCGCGTAGTGTGACGAAGGGTGGGCGGGGTAAGCAGGTAGGCACGTGAGGTAGGTAGGTAGGTAGGTAGGTGGGTAGCTACGCACCTCACGCACTGTGGTGTGTTGTGGTAGTGCGGTGGAGGTAGTGCCCCTCGGCAGAAAGACTCTTAGGAAGCTCTTGCCTTGCGTGCAAAGAGCTGGCACTGGTGCGCTGTAATGACGTCGTCTCCCCAGGAGGTGGCTATCTGGGTAAGGTGAGTGGGTAAGGCAGGAAAGTACCTACCTACCTACCTTAGGTAAGGTAAGGTAGTAGAAGGTAAGCTACTCAAGTAAGAGGTTCCAATGCAGGCAATGAAAGTAGGCAGGCAGGCACCTTTCACCCCCCGCTGGAGACGCCTTCGGACGCGGCAGGTTTAGGTGCGTCTGAGCACCAAGGCATGCGTCTGAAAACACCACCTCAATCCAGGCACATTTTCCTTCTGAGCCAATGCCAACAGACAGGCATCCAGATGCGTACATTTGCACCAGGCTCAACCACGTCAATCTCATTTGCATCTTTCAATCAACCTGCCGCCTTGCGCCCGTGCCAGAGCCCATCTCGCAACAACTACCAGGCCCCTCAAGCGCTGGAAGACTGGTTCTCTCTCCCTCCCTCCCTCTCTTCCTCTTGCCACCAAAGGCAACCCAACAGGAACAGGGCTGACGCAGACATGCACAGCAACCCACACGAACATGAACAACCCAAAGTTCAACTCGCAGATCCCAGAAACATCGACAAGTACGGTCAATCCCGATGTTGACTCCAATCCCAATCCCGGCTGTCATTGACATCTGCCTCGCCGTTCTCTACGACCCTACTTGTGGCCCTCGCGGAGTTGCTTTGTTGCATCAGCCGACGGGAACAGGAGAAGAACAAAGAGGGGCTTTTCCTTCCGAAGACGTTCACTTTTGCTGGTCCCCTGATTGAGGTTCGGATAATGGGCAGCCCTTACCTATCCCCACGACAATCACCAACCCAAAGAAAAGCTCGTTCGCAATGTCGTCAGGAAGACACGCTCGGGCCGTGAGCACTGGAACCCGCGGATGATCGGAGGAAATCGATGGTCCAGCCTGTTCGAAGAGCCAACGGAATGACCGTGTAGAAGCATTACAATGTTTAGAAACCACGAGAGAAACCCCAGGATAACTACAGGAAGCCGAGTGAGGAGAGTGGCGCCATCGACTCAGGGTGTTACGTACCCAAGATGTGCTGCTGAACCTTTCGTCAATTGTGGACGCCTTTGCCTTCCCATTTCGTACCGGCGTGTTGATTTGGCTACCCTCCTACTTCATGACGCCTACGGCCACGATCAACACATGGTTCTCTCCTGTCTGCGTTTGACATGCTGCTGGCGCGTGCCCCAGACAATCGCAGCCTGCTCCTCAGCTGCGCCTTCTTGAGGGATCCTTTTCAGCTTTTGCGATATTACAGAGCAACAAGTCCCAACAGCGAGTCTATCCACGGCGGATTACACAGTAAGCTACTCAATAATCTCCCTGCGATGCCTGGCTAAGAAATGCCCGCTGGATGGGCCAAGAATGTTTCTTTGGCACGTCTGCCTCCTGACGCCCCTGACAGATGATTAGAAGATAGCGCCCGGCCAAAAATCTGGCTCATGGAGTCGCCGCGCCGTTCGCTGCCGCCCAACTTCAAGTAAGCGACAAGGAGTCGGAGGTTCATTTCTAACCGCGTAGATGCGACGAGGGCAGTGGATGCTGTGCAAAACCATCACCTCGGGAGGGGTCAGCAAGCGTTCAAGCCAGTAGATTCAAAAGACAAGCAGACTACAAGAGGAATACCTTCGGCTTGTTTGCCTTCTTCAACTTCCTCCTCATTATCCCCACTACCGGCATCACATCGATGGCCGTTTCCCACTAACGTATGCCGCCAAGCTTGCCTGGATGTAGTGGTTTTCATCACGCCCCTGGATTCAAAGGCTCGTGACAGCGCGCAAAGAATTTACATCCAACACCACCAGCAATGCGAAGTCCCCTTCGGTATACATGTCAACCTCCACCGACGCCAGCGGTCGTGACATCCCGACTCCCTCAGATCTCAGATCTCAATAAATCAAGTCCCAGCTAGGTGCCCGGCAGAACCCTCCCCATACCTCTGCCCTGTATCTCTTCAGTTCGCTGAGTCATTTGCTTGCGGAGACATGGACGATCTGTCCAGCGGTAATTCGACTGAGGAAGTTGGTAGCAACTATGGAGTGTGATCTGGAAGAGTGATTGTGCTCTGATAGATGTTCGACATCCAGATTATCAAGGGTATGTTGGCGGCTTGACCTCATGAGCAATGAGTAGGGTGTGAACTTTGACGGTTACTAGTGTGCAGAGTATGTGCCCTGGTACGAGGAGGCGGACGCCGGAGGATGCGACTACGGTTTTGATCTTGAAAAGTTCAGTGACGGTGGCTTTTCTCGCGGTTCCAACAACGCCTGACAGCTGCACTGATCCCATGAGCTTTTTCTTCCAAGCCCGCCCCCCATGAATCACCGCCAGCATGACATGTAATACCTGCAAGGTATCAATGCGGTCCGTTTAGAAGTCTCTTCGGCCATTGGCTGTGCTCCTGACGCTGCCACCGACACACACCGGAAGACCATCTCAGGGTCGCATCAGTGGAAGAAACTATCCGTCAAATTCCATCCACACCAACAGCTCGCATAGACGAATCTTTCGTAATATCGATAGAAGCCGAGCTCATGCTTTCAATCAACGGCGAGGTCCAACCAAAGCCTCCATTGTTAACTATCAGACGACCGCCGACAACCAGGACCCAACCGAAAATCCAATTGCCGTCATCACTTCAGCGTATCTTAGCTGCACTCCGTTGGTGTCCTTGATAATCGACAGTGTTCGAGATCGCACCTCTGAGAAATAAGACAATCCCAACTCCTCTATTTACAGAGCGAACCTCCAGCAGGCCGCGCCACAGCTCGTTCGTAATAGATGCGTTGCTCCCCAAGTTACCAGAGCTGCTGACATGCTCATGATTATGTCCCTGCGGGCCTTGCCGAGGGTGCGCAATGGATCAGCAGTATCCCGGCCAATGCCTCATGCATTCGCAAGTGGAACAAATGAACCAGACATCTGCATCCGCAAATGAAGCAGACGACTCATTGGCCGAGCCATAATCGGTCTCATGCCAGCTCACATCCAGTCTAGGGATGATCACATGGACAAGAGGTGACGCGAGAGCGTCCATCAGCCGAGTCACATCACAGTCCAAACGAAGAGAAGTGTCATGCATTGCAGCATATTGATCCCCTGCATGGCACTGTAGCCGCAAGAAGCTGTGCATATGGTCGCACTGAAAAGCGGTAGATCTGCGGAGGCGCGAATCAGACACTTCTCCCTCGCCCGAGTGTTTACTACGCTGCCGCCCCTGGCCCTCCCCCTTCTTTTCTCTCCTGAGTCTGCAACCATCTTATCCTCAGACATGGGTGTCGCAGGTGAAAATAGCTCCCCCCGATGGACTCCGTTGCCAGTTCCCTAATATGCCATGCGCTCAGATTCACCACTTCCTTGGCATGCCGGCGCCAGCTTCGGTGCGGCGATGCACTTGGATGCCAACCTGGCAACTCAACTTGAAGCTGGAGGATGGTTTGCTGCTGTATGTCAGTCAAATCACCCAAGTACTGTGTCGTGGCGAGGTGGACCTAATTCTCTTGCTCGAGCTCTGCCGAGAGGTTGCAGATGGCGATGCACAATGCAGTGCGGCTGCAGGGGGGCTCGCACTGATTGGCGAAGAGCGATTGTAGGTTCGGCACCGAAACAGGCATCGTAGGTGCAGACGCAGCCTGCTTGGTATTGCAGCTTGACCCACCAGCCAAAGAGGTTCCCAGTTGGTATGTTCATCGTCGTGCGCAGCAGCAACGCACTGGGCGAGCTGCTTGTGCTGGTAGGCAAGGAGTCCTCCCGGCGGTCCGTCATGTTGATGAACCTCGGAAGGGAAGCATGGACAGCCCCAAGCTCTTCTTCTTTGCGGTGATTGCTTCGCGGTTCGAGGTTTCATATCGCCTACCAGCGACGGCATGGTGTGACTGATGCCTGACAATGACAATGGGGTTCAATTGGTCATCCCGATCTGCGGGACAACGCCCTCGATTTGTTGGTCTCGATGTGTTGGTGGTTGTTCCGAACGCCCTCCATGGGGTTGCCAATCTCCCACGCCAGCCCCCGGGGGTTTTGGCCCTCGATATTCTGACTCAAATGGTCAGCAACATGCGCGGCCAGGAGGAAGAAGAAAAAGAAGGGTGGCTGATCCTCGCAAACACTCCGGTCGGTAGGAACACGACGCTGTCCCGTCGATGGTGGGGGCGAGCAAGCTGGCGGCAAGCTGGCCTGCACGGTGCAGTCATAGCCTCCGCACGTGAAGGTGGTCGGTCACATTAAGACCCTGGACAAACGACTGGCTTGAAGTACCTAGAAAGAAGGATAGTTGCGAGCATGCTGCATCGGCTTTCACGGATGCGGAGGCAAAGCTTTGCTTTGCTGATGGGTTTGTGACGCCCCTGGTAGTGGGCGTCCAGCGCTGAGAAGAGACCCGACTGCAGATCGTTGCAACCGGGGCGCTACTGCGCTGCAAAAGGCTCCAACCCGCCAAGAAGCCGCCAAGTGACTCGCTCAAGGTAAGGTAGTACACCTATCCCACGGAGTGAAAGGTTAGCGTCGTACTTGCGGGGCCATCCATATAGCCAAGCCCCGCAAGAACCGCACTAACCTTTCACTCCGTGGGATAGGTGTACCTAAGGTAAGGTACCGTACCTTCCAGGTTGGCTCCAGCAAGGTACCCACAGTGCAAGTGTGAGGCCGCGCAGGAACAGCCTGCCCCACGAAAGTGACGACAACCCCACTGTAAATCGTCACATTCGATCTGCATCTCCTGCCGCTGCAGCAGGTATTCCTTCCCTCATAGTCAATTTGCCTTCCAGGTTCCATCGCCCAAATTCTCGTGCATTCATGATGCACGGGCTGGTGTCCGTCAAGGTCGCTGGCAGGAATCACAGTGCGTGCCATATGGGAAGCGCTGGTGATTGTGACTGTTCGAGCCTCGACTTCACCGGACCCGACGTTGACGAGTGTGGAAGGCCAGGACACCGGCGACGAGGAACAACACACCGGCCATGCCTAATCCCGTCATATCACCTCCAAGCTGCATTTCGCCATGCCACTTGCCTCGAGTCCGACGCCTCCATCCGACGCTCTGCGCATGCCGACCCTTGCCAAAAGCTGTGCGATTTCCACCTCCAAAATGCAACCTCATCCACGCTCCTTTCGCAGCTTCTTGTCTCTGCACCTCGGCAATTGCTGCATTTTTCGCCATCCCTCCAACTCCTCGTCAGTCATCCTCCAACTTCAACGCGAACCCCCGGTCTTTCTCAATCCCGCACCCAAAGGACCAACACCAACCCATGAGGTGCTCCACCGATGCCATGGCTCGGCGCGTACCTGTACTTCAGCATACCTCAGGTAGTACCCGGTTGGTGCCAAGACTGTCGCCCGTCCTGAGCGAAAGCTGACGTATTTCAAGCAAAGTTCCAGGTTCGAGCAGCCCGAGCTGAGCAGCAACGAGAACAATACCAACATCCCAAGGCCCATGCCACTCCTTTGTACGGGTATCCTACAACTTCCTCGTCGATCGGATCAGAGCTCCTTTCGTCGCTCCACGACGAGGTCGATCGTTGACGCCTCCTTGTCGAGCAGCCTCCACCGCGGTCGACGCAACAGACCGAGAAGCGCCAGCCCAAGCGCACCCTTGCCACCTCCGAATCATCCAAGATAGAGCCGTCTTCCTACTGTGCGAAATCCCGCCTGACATTCTGCTATTGTCGGCAAATGCACGCGACCCAAGCTGCCTTGACGGGACGAAGGACTGGCGCATTGAAGCGAGCTTATGATGCATCGAGTTATCGATCGAATACACAACCCCCAAGACACTTTCGAGCCATTGATATCGTCGCCAGCCCTTCTCCAAGCACCTCAGCACACCGACCAACCTTGAGCGAGTCGACTCGGAGCACAACATGCTGCCAATTGATCCCATGTACACAGGGGCTGGTGTTGGTTGCGTGTGCATGTCAAATCCTCTACGACAATGGAACCCTGGCAGAATGGCCTGCAGGCGGAGCACGGTCGATTTCACGTGGTTGGAGGAGAGCAAGGCTTGCTATCGAAACCTGGCATGCAAGAATGATGAGTCCCCCGAGATATTCAAGTTCAGTAGCAAGAAAGCCTGGAATATTTGTTGGATTCGAACAAGGCAGATGTGGCCAGGCACGGGGTTCCCAGGAGCGGGATGGTGCGGGACGATGATGGACGATGATGTCGTGGGAACTAGGAGAGGAGAGTGAGTCCTGCGCAGACTTTGGGCGGATGAGGCAGTCAGGAGGGAGGTGCCTGTGAGGTGGGCCGATCAACCTAACAGACGGCTTGGCGGGGCAGGCAGATGGAAGGATCATGGGGAGATGCCGTCGCCTGTTGGTCCACAAAGGCCGCTTCAAAATTCACACTGCCGTTTTCCAGCGCTTGAGCCTCGCATGAGCCTTCAGCCACTCATTCCACTGACACACAGCTGTGTCTAATGGCAGGCCGTGAGGAGTCGGGCTCTGAAACTTTCCGTGGCCTGGATCTTCCACCCGTCGTCAGTGGGCATATTCCTTGAAGTGCCTCCCGTTTGGCACCTCAACCCGCCCCTTCGGCCGCCACAGCCTTCAAAATCAAACTCAAATGTCCAGATTACCGCACGACTGGGACTTTGAAGACACTTCTGATATGTTTGCTGTCTTCTGGCAAGGTTTGCAAGGTCTGCAGCAACGTGGCGAGACTCCATTTCATTAGCGACCCCCCATGTTAGATGTTTTCTTCGATCATGACCTCAACGCCGAACCATTTGCAGCCATACACGCGCGGCTTGTCATCTCGAGACAGACATCATGGAAAGCTGTCTTCAATATGGTCAGATTCCCAGCGTGCGAACCTAAGAGCAGTGTAGGTTGAGGACCTACAAGCAGCATGTTTCTGTTTTTTCTTTACGCAGGAGGCGTCGTGTGGTATGGCTGTTCCTGCTTGGAATTCTTGGCCTACGCAGCCCATTCAGGCAGAACTGCCCAAGTAGGATACCAGTTTAATTGCAGAGCTTTACGCCACCTGTGCAACGGAATAACCCAATATTGTCATTGAGCAAGACAGAGGAATGACATCAAGCATCAAGCCCCCCATGTTGCATGTCATTTTAGATAACATGGAAGGACCTTTGGCTGTTCTCGAAGTGATCCCGGTGCATAAAAGCCACGCGGGTGTTGTAAGATAGCCTTCCTACAGCCCCTGTTTGATAAAGGTCTCCAAGCTAATACTGAAAGCAGGTATCATGGCCAGCTGATCAACGAGCAGCGCATCTGCGCCAACCCGCACACGCCCGGCTACGCCGTCGTCCAAGATATTCCAGACACTCGCGCGTCGACTCAGTTGCCCCGCCGGCGGTCAAAACGATGTCCTCGGGGTTTCCGGAGTCCTTCTTCCTCTTGGTCCATGGAGTCCAGTGCGACAACCCGAATGTCCACCATGGTGCTTGCAGACAACAACGTCAGTCTGCTGTATGGATCATACCCTTGAAGGCGGTATGCAGGCATGTGGTTCCCGACAGAAGCCTCTGGCGGCTGTGGCGCTCCGCCGACTTTCCCAGCGATAACCAGGGTGCCGTTGGTTGGCTCTCATGGCTCCCGGCCGGAGGCTTTCTCTTGATGATGGAGCAATGATCAACATCAGCGCAGCGTCCCAGTTGAACACCACAACCCAGGTGATCAAGTGACTTGGGGCGCGAACTATGCCAAGTTGGCGACGAGGAGCTCGTACGCAGTCCGGATCAGCAAGTCAGGCGACGCCGACGACCTACTCCTCCAATTTCAGGCGAGCTGCAGGTTGGATTTCATCATCCCCGGGAGGTCGGCTTTCTCGACTGCGCAGCCACTCCGAATCTCTCGGCGCAGGACGTCACCGAGAGCGCCAAGCTCTACAAGGACAGGCTGGACAGCTTGTTCTTCCCAGTGCACGTTGACCAAACCAGGACGCTCCCGACCGCTCCTGGACCGCATCTCGACCCGGAATGATCCAGGTTGCGCAGAATTGGTCAAGCCAGGACTCTCCTTGACGCTGCGACATGGCTACGCGCAGTTCACCGTTACACATCTCGACCAGTCCCCGATACGGACAATGATCCTGCCCGATGTGTAACCTGCACACTGCCACGCTCAGCGGCGACCGATGTTGCTACCCAGCCACACCAAGGTCCTTTACATCTATCGAAGAAAAGCTACTCAAGCGGAATGAGGGCGTTGTTGGCGATGATAATGGCTTCAGGGCAGGCCCCAGCGCAGCACTTGACCATAATGCAGTAGCCGACTCCACCTGTCGTCGCACCACACCAGTATCCTGAATGCTCTTGCACAGAGTGAAGAACTCAGCCGTAAAGGTGGTGGCGTCGCAGCTCTTCAGCAAAACAGCGGCTATGAAATGCCTACCTCGCTCGAGCCATAGGAGCGGACATCTACAGACACGAGCTTACTCTCCTTGTTTTTCATCTGGAGTTTCAGACGGCTCATGCTAAAAGCAACGTCAAGAAAGCCTTGTGGCATATACATGAAGCAGCTGCTCGACAACAAGCAACTGCTGAACATCATCGAGCATCTTCTGGATATCGAGCAGTTGGTAAACATCGAGCAACTCGTAAATATCGAGAGCAGCTTGCCGATGCCAAGCCTCGGGCGAGCCTTTCCTCCCCATTGTCTATCCCGCGGCAGGGATTATCACCGAGTACTGAGAAGCACTCTCCGGCATTCCTCCAAGAACTGCAAGACATCCGACCCCAAGGCGAGCCGGGACCTGCCCGTCCTTGAGCGGTTGGTGAAGACCTCGGCATGAGGGAACGTCTGTACCACCTACCGCATCTGCGCGACGTCACTCGTTCCGCTTCACGATGAGCAGGCTCTGCCATGTTGAGCTATCCACCGTCACAAGTTTGTTTTGAAAGCGAGCCTGAAGTTTGCGAGTCGCCTCGGCATATTTTGAGTCCATACTGCGGCTCATAACCCTCTTAATCCCCGATTACATTACGATGACATCGTCAAAGAGCCACGACGTCAGTCACTTCAATGTTCAGCCCATTGGGCAGCCGACGGGTTGCGGCACCCGCGCTCGTCACTGGTGCCGCAACCCGTCGGCCTGAATAACCATACGCACTGCGCTTGTGGCTAGCTGTTGTGCAAATGCTACCGGGAAATGCCTCAGTGATACCAGCACAAATGCCAACTGCCGAGGTCGCACGAATACTCCGTACAGCTAAACGTTCCATGCGCGCAACGGACGACAGCAGCTCCTGAGGGGCAGTCAAAGGAATGTTCATCATCTTCTAGAAGTCTTGGGAGATTGAGCATTATTCACCTTGCATAGCTGAGCCGCTCAGAGCATGGCAGCTCCAGAAGGTGTGGTCAGAAGGGTGAAAAGCTAGATGTAAAAAGCGGAAGTTTTTTCTTTTGAGGCTGCTCGAAGTACACCAGAGAGGTAGCACTATATGCAAAAGAAGGCTCTCCTGAGATAGAAAAGCAGCTGTATTGGGATAAAGGGTAATGCTTCGGTGCTCTTTGCTCGACCATCTTCAGATTGCTCCTTCGCTGTCTCGTTAAGTCAAAGTCGAATGAGGTGAAGACATGGGATCTGCCGGGCGAGATGAGCAGACATTCGGCAACCTTCTAATCTTCATGATTTCGACCCAATCACCGTTGCTGGTAATTTGCAGCCTGCTGTACCACAGACTTCGCACTGTGATGTTCAGCGGCGGGATCGTGGGGATACTAGACGGTGTTGCTGTCTCCGCCATTCGCTCATGTCAAGCTAGCCGGTCTGTCTCGTGGGCGTTTCTGATAAGAATCGCTGCATGTGCTGTAATAAAAGCTGCGCTCGGCTTGATATCTTGACCTGGCGGTTGATTGATAAGTATTTGTTATCGTTCAGGGCGGTACCCCGTGACCTCGACGTGCTCTCTTCGGTCTTGGCCAGCGCGGAGCCGATGATTAACGATATTTTCTGCACTTTCAGTATGTGAAATCAGACACATCAGAGCCAGATAAAGAGCTGGAGATGCTTTGGTCACACGAGTTAAACGGACTTTTCCGCACTTGTTTATTTGACTATTGAGATGACCCAGTCTCTCTTGTTTAATTGCTTGATTTGCTTGATTGCGTCTAATTCATTTGCAGCGCTGGGAGATGAAAATGACGGTGGCAGCTCCGGCGGAGCCCTTGCTCTTGCCGGCGATGTCTTCCGATATCTGGTTGGACTTGGCCTTTTCCACCGCACGAGCTGTGGTATCTTCAGGATACTCCGCACGGCACTCCGAGTACTCACAAGGCGAGATTGTGGCGGCATAAAGGCTGTTTGCGGCTTACCACTTAATCTTTGAACGGACCTCATCCTTTCTTCCGGCAGTAGCGCCTTTCTTTACAGCCATTGTTTCTGGTATCCGGGATCAGGGCCCGCAAAGGATCAAAGTTCGAAGCACACAGGCCAGCTTCTTGCCTATCTCAAGTTGTTGTATTAACAACTAACCTTTCTAGAGTCATGAGAATGACTCTTCTTGAAGCTGGAACTCTGCTTGGAGACTCGCGACTCTCGCCTGGAGTTTGACGACGGCTCGTGCTACACCCGGCAGCTTCGCTTCCTCGTCCTCCGCGACCAGAGTGCCCACCACAAGCAGAAGCGTCATTGCCACATATCGATGGGACTGTACGAAGTTCAGCAACCACACAAGTCCGATATGACTGGTCATTGGGCTTTTGGTTTCGTATTCGAACTGATCGCTGCTCCAGAAAATTAACTACCATGGATTGACCAAAGTTTCGTGCTTAGGAGGCAGTGCTCATGACTGCTCAACGTCGACGCATTCGTATTTATTACCTCTGCGACCCCTTTGGCCTCTACCATCGGTCTGACGGGAAGAGACAGATGCAGAGCATTCAAACGATAATGGTTGGTGCTGTTGTCACGAGCGTCATCCGTCTGGACGAAAGCCTACACATGAATTGTTCTTTAGATGAAAGGTCCAATCATCATGCTGGCCGTTTCCAGCACCCTCATCCGTCCCTTGTTAATATATTCGAACAAGCATCCACTGCGTGCCCGACATCCGCGCGGCCGGCGGCCAGAAGTGCCGGAGAGACATTGATTGGCTTGGCCGGCTTCAGCCACACTGACGGCCTGCCAGGGGTCCGCCATCCGGACGCAGGGGCCCTGCGCGCTCGGCGCCCATTGCCTCCGCAGATCTTGGTTGATCTTGTCAAAGAAGTCAGTGCTCGAGAGCCATGGCATGCATCTTTCTCATTTGCAAAGTTCTTGTCTCGTTGGAAGCCATTCTGATGAGAGTATAGTGGGATATGAAGTGGCGGCAGCTATTGCAGACACTGAGTGCCTCTGAAACCCAAGCTCGACATACTCTGCATATTTCATGTCACTTGATGCTGCATGCGATCACCTAATAGCTCAGAGAATTGATTCATTGATGTCGAATTGTTCTTGCTTAAGAACCGCGGCGAAAGAGACGCGTATAACGAATATGGATCTCTCCGCCTCCATGCTCGACCACGACCTCATATCCGCTTTTTGGGTCCCACAAGTCCATTTGCCAACGGACCCCAGAATGCACCAACGCACAGCATAAGCTTGACTGGCAGTCTTCGCCTACTTAGAGTGCTTCTTTATTTTGAGTAAGCTGTTTGATATCCCCCCGCGTCGTCCCTAAAGGCGACTGGGTCTACAGTAGTAATTTACATAGAAAAGACCTAGGAAAATCCAACGGATTTGGCTTCCTCTTACCCGAAACCTACATCGCCTCATACTTTGAGCTTTAGCTGTGCACCTTGTCATTCCTTATGCTTAAATCTACGACAAGGCTCTCTTCTAATTGGAGAGAGGCGGCAAGACTCCTCTGACGCACAAGAGACGATACGGATGGTGCGCGTTTCCCACTCACCGAAGGAAATCCACCAGCGGCCAGGCTTCTGCCAGGGGCAATGTACGGCGTGCGTGGCCGGGTCTCAGATACCGTTTTCTACTGGACGAGAACCTGGAGATGTCTGTACTACGCTCAGACTAAGCATCAGCATTCCAATCGGTCTATCAACCGGATTATTCCCTGCGAAACAGCCAGAGTGAGAAGTGCTGCCGCTCAACAAATGTGATCAGAAAGAGGACCATTGGAATGTCGCATGACCCGGGCTCTGGCGGTATCAGAGAGCTCCCGCTGGAGGGCTCATGTAAACCTTAGCAGCACAGCGCCTGAAAGCCTTCAATTTTAGTTTCATTACCCAGTTTCTTAGTGTTCTAGAAAGAGTTTTTTTTTTACTAATAAGCTTCGAGGTATTGACAGATATCCTGCCTGTGTTTGGCCTCATCTCCCAAGGTTGCAGAGAACCCTGAAGGAAAGGATCAGCGTGGCTATAACTAGCTAAGCAAGGATCATGGCACTACGGCTTTATCCCTGTCACGCACACCGCTCTCAGTACAGCCAAGATGTCGACAGCCCCTGAAGGCCTTCAGCGCCTGTGGGCATACTCTCACCATTCATAAGGCACTCTGCTGAAAGCCTCAGGCACATACGACCATACCCATTGGAAAACTCGGGATCCCGTCCGCTCTCCCATAGATAAGCCAATGAGGGCTGGAGTAGTAGTCGGGTCGGTGACGACCGGCGAATGCCCGGTGTTGTATGTTCCTTTTTGCCGCGCTTCTCAATTGGTTTGTCAGGGCCTGGAAGATTACGCTGAGCGCTGTTTGCCTGGCTTGACGCGGAAGACTGAGCTTAAAATTCATCATTTAGCCGCGCTACCCAATATCATCAGCAAGGTCATGCCTAGTGATCAGTCGCGCCCAACTGTAGAAAGAGTTGCCACAGAAACATTGTGGGCCCTGCAGCAATGATCGTTCTCCCCGGAAGCTTTCCTAAATATCCAACTGCCCTGTCACATCTCTGCTTACCTTCGTCTGCGGTCTTTTGAGCTCATAAGCCCGTCCCTCTCTCAAAAATCGTCCAAGCTCAAAGGATTTTCAGCCAAATCGCCCGTGCTAATGCTATTCTCGATACCATCACATCCTATCATCCTGGGGATTGGACTCCGTAAATCTCAGCATTCGCCTGCAGAAACTTATGTCCCTGGGACTGTATCCCGTTGTTATCACTGAGTAGGGTCGACCAGGGGCGTCCCACCATGCTAAGTGCCCACATGCAGGTGTGAATGATGTATGCAAGGGCTTTACTCAGCCTGTCACCGATCATATCTGTTAGTCTACCGATACAATTGTTTCAAACCAATACATCACCACTTAACAATGAGCGACTGAAGGACTACCCAAGTAGCCAATTCTGTTTATCCTAATGTACGGCAAACACCTACACCGTTCATGCAAATCGGCCGTCTCACCAGGGCGGAATCGTAACAGTCTGCTATGAACGACGGCCGCAACAACGGAATACCGGCGGTTTTGGGACTCTGCGTTCTAGCTGAGGCGTTTTTGTCATGGGGAGGATGAAGAGCCGGAGGGCCAAGGAATCCGGCCGGTAGTGGGGCCGTCCAGTGGGGCAACGGCGGTCGACGTATCGGCGAATTCGAAACCTTCGGCCTTCTCAGTGCAACACAATCTGACAAATTGTTGCTTGCCCAAACGGCAAACCTGGCGATTAATTATTCTTTTCACTTTGATTGACAATGCTAGCGATGCAGTGGATGAACCTTGGCCATCAGATGGATGGTTATCAACCGTGCCGGCAAGGATGTTTGAAAAGCATGGTCCTTGCAAAGCGATGGAACCGACAGGGAAAATGACAGCCACAATTCCAACATCTCAGAGAGAATCAACGGCAACTTGAATTTTGCCCTCCAATTAATATGGTGTGCTCGCCTGGGCAGAACGGAGTTCTCATTGAATTATCGATGGACTCGAGTGAAGCTGACAATCCTGTATGGAAAGACACATAAACCCTGCTTCAACGCCCTACTACTTCTCTCGTGCCCCTCTTTGGAGTAATCCAGCTGTGGCAGTTTGTGGGATTTCGACGTCGGTGGCTTGGGCTTCCGTGCTATCGGTGGAAGGTAAGAGCTCGCTGATGAAACTATCCGTGGCCTCGGCCTCATCAACCCCTTGGTCTTCGCCATCACATCGGTAGCTGACTTCATCTCCTATTGAGCGATAACAATGCAGATCAATGATTGGATGTGCGTTTAAATTATGATGGCAAGCGGCAGCGGCTATTTGCCAGGATTTCGGCGTAACCATCGTTCAATAAGTGGTGGCGGACATGGCGCTAACGGGCGGCTTCCTTCTTCTTTCCCTGGGAGGCCGAGCGGCTCCCGGCACTTGATGAAAAAGTCGGAGGGGCAATTGAGCAGGAAATACTGATGGTATGTGGTGACTATAAACGGCGAAGCGTCGTTTTGCATGATATTGGAAAGTTGAATGCAAAAGAAAACCCAGGCTCCCCGATCCGAGTGCGAAGTGTTATTCACGGGGCTGTCAAGAACATCGGCCGGAAATCGGGCCGATGCCAGTATCCAGAAATGGAGCCGGCGCTTCACATGGTACTGTACGAGTATCCGAGAGAGCATGCAACAACGTTCCACAGACAAAACACCGCAGCAAGACATACAAAACCACTCGATCCATTTGTGGGGTGTGTGTTGTGTGATTCGAACGGTGGAACTGTCCCCATCGGTCAACTCGCGTCCACAATTGACACTCATGGACACCGAGAGTCTGTAGCAGGATCCAGTATAAGGTTCGTTGCGGGGTTTGTCTTCGGCTTCTTTATTATAAGTGCCATACTGACGGACTTGCGGGAAAGATCGCGTGTGATGGTAGATACGAATGTCCACTCGCCCCTGCTCCTGGGCACGGTCTCTTCGGAACATCAAAAGATGGGAAAGCTCCTGGTATGCTGTCACTTGTAATTTCAAAGATATCACTACTCATTTCTGTGGATGATGGCTGATGCTTACCTGCGTTTGAATTGCGTCTTGTACGACGAGAAGAATGCTTGAAGTGCTGTGACCCGTAGAGTGAAGGCAGGTAAAGAGTTCCCGGCATGTAGGTCTCCGCAGTCGCGAGCCACGACAGTTGATAGACTGAGTGCCAGTAATGGGAGCTGCGCGGTACCGAATGATATGTGAGAATCAGCCAGGAACGACCCCTGCCCCCTCGCAGGCGACTAGGAATTCTTCACCGAGGCTTCGAACGAAGTTGTCATGGTCAAGTTGTTCTCGCATTGGATGAAAGTATTCGGAATTGGATTTCCATGCTAAGTAACCTAACTCGCGTGACGCCTCTGCTTGGCAGTGCTTGGGGCGGCATCACGACCGACATATCATCATATTTTGTTTTCTTTCCGACCACAGATGGACTTGGAAATGGTGCAACATCATGGACGAATAGATTTAAACGCGGCCGGATCTGAGAGTTGACGAGAGGGTTGAAGTCTCGGCCGCCTGTCTTCAGGCTCGAAAAGCGGAATAAGCCGCAATCCGTATTGGAGTGGCCAACATCGTCTTGGTAATGGTTGGAGCGGAGGGGATTTCTGCGTCATGCATCATCAGCTCCTCAGTGGGTGTGTTCTTGGGTGTGTTGAGCGCGCCATCGTCCGCCACCGTTCCTGAGGTTTTGCGTTGAGAGCCAAGGAAAAACAGTGGATTGGTGAACGGATACCTCCAATAATGGTGTTCGATGTGGCCGTGCTCGATATGGCTGTGCTTGATGTGGCGCGGGCGATGTGGCGTTGCTCTCCTCAGGGGCCTGCGACTTACTACTAGGTACCTTACCTAACGCGACGCGATGTCACTGATCACAGGGAACACCAAGAATCTGAGTAAGCAGCTGGGGTGGCCCGTGCATAGGTGGCCTTTTCGGTACTCGCTGGAACTGGTCGATGGGCTGCCATTGGCTCTGGGGATTTCCCGAATTGCAAGTGTTCCATTAGGTAAGCTGGCACAGGGCACCCATGGAACCCTGACACTGACACTGAGTGAGGTCACCCAGCCAACCCCCAAGCTCCAGTGACGCTACGCTACTGTGGCCCCGCGACCGTGGTCCGAAATTAAATCCCCGAACCCGCACCACAATGTTGTTGACCCATCCACAAGACAAGTCCGGCATCCACGCATTGTCAAACCGTCGACCATTTGATACGCTTCGCTGTCGCCCATCCAGTCCTGATGCAGTCGCAAGATAGCGTTCTCGCCTGGATATCCTCTCTGCCCAGGTATCCTGCCGAATATCTCAACCACCACGAAAGCGACAGCAACAGCCGCAAGCGCAAGCGGGCACCAACATCGACATCGCCATCGCACCGTCTGCCCTCGCCCCCAAAAAGTCCCAACATGGACACGACTATGCAAGAATACTACGATGACGAGCCCGCCGAGGATGACGCCAACGCCCAGAACACGAACTCATCGCAGCCGTCGGCACCCCTCCCGGACCCCAATTCCACCCCGAGGGCGCCAAAACAACAGAGGACGATGGGGACGATGGGGCCGATGGCTTCGGAGGCCGCTGTGTCGGATGCAGACTCAAGAAGCGTCACCACGACCTCCTCAATCAACAGCTCAGCACATTCCCTTGGGACATCAGCTTCCAGGGGGAAGAAGCGCCCGCGCCAACCGAGTCCACGGAAACAAAAAGCCGTCATGAGCCTGGAGGATGCCATCGAATCTGTCAGCTTCGGGAGTGGCATGGACCGGCCTATTCTGTTAGATGAACTCGAGAGCCGCATAGAGACTCTCGCAGAGGGCAGTGGAATTGTGTCCCCCACACACAAGGTCGGTTCTATTCCCCGGCTCATCTGTCTGACTTGGTCGCCTCAGTCACCTAACCACTATCTTTTCCACAGAACTCCCTAGTTTCCCAGGCGCAGCGCAGTCGACAGTTCAGCTGGGTCAAGAATAAATCTTTCTCCCGTATTTCGCCGCGTCGTGCTCCTCAGGATTCAACACCCCTGTCTAGCCGTGATCAACTGGGACCTACGCCAACTGTCGAGTGGGTCAAAGAGATATGGCGACAAGCCGATGATGCCGAGAAGATGGGCCATCACGAGGGCCACTGGAACTGTGCTGTGCATTATCCTTTGCTCTATGCCGCCCTCCGCCACTTCCAGCAGATGGGCGTCTGTAGCTGGTGCGCCTACCTCCCCACCCCCCCTCCCTCCCTCTTGGATTCTCGTTTCTGACTGCAACTACCTTAGTACCACGGCCCAGATTCACGCAGACTACGCGCGGTTCGATAAAATAGCCCATCATAACAAGAGGGTCGACTTCTGCGTTTATGTCAAAGACGACTCCCCCGAGCTGATTGCTACGACTCTCGCTTCCCCATTCCAGTCCATCAATCACACTGACACCGCTGGGCTCCTCCAGCGGCCCATCGCACTCTCAGTGGAAACCAAGCTCACAGGGCATGACTGGACACAGGCACAGAACCAGATGGCCGCCTGGCTTCTCGCGCACTGGGATATGCTGGATGACCTCGTCACGCGGGTCAGGGGTGGTGTAGTGGTTCCCCGGACTGGAGACGACGCTCGAAGGCCCCGGCCTTCGCCAGCGGCAGCCGCCGGGCTGACGCTTTTGCCCGGGATCATTGTGCAGGGACACGAGTGGTACTTCGTTGCGGCGACACGTGCCGCGAATGGGAAAACCAACCTCTGGCACAAGATGCCAATCGGATCTACGCAGACAATCGAGGGGATCTACAAGGTGTTTGCAGTGTTGCAACTGCTTGGGAATTGGATACAAGAGACGTACTGGCCGTGGTTTCAACGTGTCATCCTTCGCCTTGAATGAGGAGACAGACATGTTAATAACGATAATGATAATCAACGACGTTACGAATCACAGCCTCTAGGCGCACTGTTCCTCCCCAGTTAGGACATGAATGATGGAGTACGTGCATGATCTGAGGGAATATGGATTGCTGACTGCGAAGCTCATCAGCGTTGACGGTAGTACAGCGCCAGTCTCAGCGAGTGTCGGCGTTTCCATCATAATATCTGCATCGGCAGGCCAATTCGATCCTGTAGCCCTCGTCGAACAGCTTGAAAGCGAGACGAGAGTCTTCCAAAAAAGATCAGGTGTTCGGATGGAGGCAGAACAAGGGATGGCACGGCTTCCCGTCGTGGAGTGCCCTCTTTTTCAATAGACTGCGTCCAGCCCTGCTCTATTAACTTGTAGCAGTTCCACGTGTTGCTAAGTGCCCCTGTTTCGGAGACAAGCAGCCGGGCCTACATCCGTGATAAGCCGAACCGCATTCTTATTTTCATTTAAAGAGACAGCAACGAATAGCTTCAGGAATTCCACTCAAAAGTCCCCACTGAGAAACCCCGAGTCTCCCACGTCACCATGTCCAGCTTCCGAGGACAAGACACCCCGCACACAGACAACGGTGCTGCTTCTACCGGTGATGTCTTTGCGATTTCAAACCTGCACCGGTGTGTCACAGCACGGGACTCAAGTCATACACGTGGCCTTTTTTGGATGAAATCTTACCGCCGTGTGACCTGACCTGAATATCACAAATGCTCGCAAATATCTATCCCTGCGACAAGACGCCAGTTTCTCCAGCCACCGCCCACTTCGCTGCGGCAGAGAGCGATCGCCAGCCGGATATTGAACCGGGGCTCGCCATTTTCCTGTCGCCTCGAACAGGACCAAGGAATTGCCGTTCTACCGCGCTGCTGTCCTTCTTCAACCAAGAAATCAAATGCGCCGTACTGATAAGTTTGCTGGTTTATGACTCGAGCCAGAGACACTGAATCGCCCCAAGAAATATGATGTGAGTTCACCGAACAGTTTCATAAAGGCTTCACTCAGTCCTAGCCGCCGAGACAAGGCAACTCAGCACTTAGGCAGGCACATCGCTAACCCCAAGATAGATGGCTCACTGACATGTGGAATTCCAGCATTGTTGGTGCCAGCATGACCATCAAGTGACCACATGAAGAAAAAGGCGCAGGGACCCCTAAAATGGGAGCTATGCATAGATGGCCATAGAGGTTTCTCTGTGAGCCATCCTGGCCCTCGAATAGTTCCCCGTGAGAGTCATACGGCAGTCAACAAGGTGCGCCTCCAGGCGGCAAACTGCGAAGAGAAAAAAAGTTAGAAGGGAAGGATGGTGGGAGCTATGCCCATAAGGACTTTTTGAATCCCCGCAACCGCAAAATGAACAAGCTACCAATCAACTTTTGCTGTGTTTTATGCAGACCAGCATGGATGAGTCTGAAGTTACGAAAATCTCGGAAGCAGCTGCAGTTTCTAGTACAATAGGGGGGCTTCGCAGTAGTATGCATTAATATATCGCAAGTGTCTTCCTTTTATGGGTGTACGTTGCTTTTGTGAAAGCATTTGGTGGTGTGCCTTTCCGTCTTGAACTTCAAGCGGCCAGGTTGGAGGTGTAACTTGCTTGAGACGCCAATCGCGCATGCTGTTGCGCATACTTCGGCCGTAAAGGGATCCGCCACCGGACTCAAGTGAGCATATTTATCGTTTTCCACGAGGGGAGTTCATGACCAATATACCCTGACGACCTCCATGATAGGGGTGTCTTTCAACACAACGGGTGTTTTGGTCAGTGTCTTTGACTTACGACCCTGAGTCTGACTCATGCGGCAGGATATTTAATAGGGGAAGAGCCTACGAAGGATCTGGCCCCTTTCCACCGAATGTTCTTGTTGCCCCTTTTTCCAGCGAGTTGGTGTGGCTTACCGAGCCGCTTCGTGCGACCAGGAAGGAAAAGGCAAGGCCGATCACGTAGAGACATGAATCACATGCTTGGTTCAGTCAGTACGAACGCTAGTTCAGCGACGTATTCTCAGCAAGATTGCAACCCTGACTCATAGCGCTTTTGTCAATTTCGCTGCATTGTCCAAGCTAGTAGCATGGCGATTAACGATATGGGACGTGAGATAATATCCTTTTACTGAATGGAATAAATGGCAAAGAACGAACCGACGTTCAACATGCGGGTTGGGGGGCTACAACTCCAATGATAATGGGCTACTCTCAGTCTGTTGAGGCTTGCTTCCTCATGAAGACTATGGTTGGGTGTGAAGGATATATGATTCCATAGCTGACGATTGGTATTCAGACTTTTGTTTGTTGAACTGTGGCAGAAAGAGGTGCTACTTCTGGCTCCACGTTGAGGTACATTTGGGTGGCAGTGGCTCACCATAGAGTGATAGAGTTGTATGGATGAAAAGCTGCTGAAAGAATGTTGTCAAGAACAAAGCTTGCGACAGTTGCAGTTGGAAATACGTCGCTGAAGATGTGACTGGATCCAAAATAGCAGAATCTTGACAATCGCAAGCTAGCCGGATGTTCCTAGCATAAGATATAGGGAGGGGGCAGTCAGTAGACAAGGCTTCTTGGTTACATCTACCCAGGCACAGCCGAGGGACGAGTATTTTGAACGTCTCTCCACATCCTTCACGCTATTTGATCATAGTGGTAGAATTGAAGCAATCAATCATCTTTCCAATGGCGGCCGGTCACAGGAATAGAAACTCATGACAGGACCGAGTAGTTTGAAGTGTTACATGAGTCGCGAGAGCCAAGAAGCCTCTATAAGCTAGTGGATACACTGTCCAAGTGCTTTTCACTCACTTTGGGGCTCACCTAAAAGTGGTCGCTTTTAACGTTATAAAGTAATGCTTAAGATAAGTAAGGTGATAAAAGTAAGTAGATTCGGACGTATTACTCTAATAGTTTCTATTTAGTTCTGCACACGGCTGCTAATTTAGTTAAATAATTCTAATAGTCTGTGTCGTCCCTTAGCATTTCCTCTCCTCGTTTCTGACTTGCGTGATCTGAGGTTATCCGAAGGCAGTGGCACGCCGGATCTGGCGAGCGTTGAATGCGAAATGCTAGATTTGATGCCCCGATCCCTAACGGGTCCATTATCTGAAAACCACGAGAAGCCAAAGGCTTCGGCGAACCATGGATGGTTTGCCTGGGAGCTCTTGGCGCCTGTATTCACCCCGTCTCCGTCGAAAGCTAGGGGAGCTTCGGCGATGACCGACTGTGATGTGTCGAAAGACTCGTCTGGATGCGGGGAGTCGGGGTCACACCTCTCGTCTTCGCAAAGATCAGGGTCGTTTACGCATAAAGGTCTGGACGAAACAGCAATGACCAAGACGCCGATTCTCCGAAACACCAGCTCTGAATTTTCGGGGGCCAAGACCAAACAGTAGACGGCCTGGTGAATCCTCGAACCGCCTTCCCAAAAGATTGGCAGTACGGGGACCTTGGAAGCGATCTTCCACGGACCCATCTCGAGATAACGTCGCATATCTGGCCAGTTCCTCGTCCAGCGGTTGTCCATTGACAGCTTGCATCCCTCAAGGGACAAATGATTCCGCTCCACATAAGCAAGCGGACCTCGAAGAACGACCATCCCGGTAAAGTCAGAAAATGAGGCGGGGTACGTCGGCGAGGCCTTGATAGAGAACAGGCGAATGCATGGGTGTACTAATTCCTTCCTACGGTTCGTGAAACCTTCTAGAGGATGCCATAGCTTGTAATGAATCGGAACCGAGACTGAAGCCCAAGACCACGATGGGGCAGTAATGTCGTTGCAACTCTTACTCTCGACGGTGGTATGGTCGCAGAACCACATGAGTGAGCGGACAACGTCCCCTTCACACATACTCAGAACACACTTCTCATTCAAGACAGCTGCTAGGCATTGCACCACACCCTCAATAGCTATGACTCGGTCACTGACACGCGAGAACTTTCTTTTTGTGTAGTCCGTGAGGATCCTTCTCCAGGTGAGATGAATATCGGGCCAAAGATCCTCGGAGAAATCCAGGTTCCTGGTGAGTAGCTGTTTCTTGACCTTTCTCTCATCGGAGTTTCGAAAACCAGGTGAATAATCACCCCGTAAGCCGGAGGGTCTAGTGTCAGCTGCGCTAAGACGGCAAAAATCCCAGAACAGACCGCTCCTCGTGATACTCAGGACTCTTCTTGACCGTAATCTCTCTTGGGAAGTCCAGCCTCGTTGGTCGAGTTCACTTTCGGGCCTGAATGGACAATTCCCAGTAGACTCGAGCCAGAGGTAAATGGACTCGGGGCTTCTCTTGTCAATTTGAGAAATCTTTCCTGTTATAAATGGCCTTAATGCTGCCCTAGAGGCTTCTTCGAGAGTGCAATTCTGCCGCTCGCTTCTGCAGGGCTTCGTCGGTGCTTGATGACGCGTACTGGGCATTCGTAGCTTCTGGTCGGTTCCATCGCCAAAGCAGAGCGTCAGTATGGCGTTGCCGTATACCGACGCCATCTTGGAAGCTTCCGTGTGCCAGTCACCCCTCTTTCCCTGCATGATACACTAATGCGCAATGCGTCAGGAAGACCAACATAGCGTTCAAAGCACGGCAGTACGCTAGTATAAGTTTATTACGTGTAAGAAGCTTACCAAGGCATCAATCCATATATATCTAAAGCCCAATATTTTTGCTGCTGTGAAAGCGTCGCAAAAAACGCGTGGAAGGTCTTCGGTCGGGAATCCATCCAAGAAACGGCTTTCCGTGGCTTGGTAGAGCTGCTGATTCATGTCTGGATTATCTGGCCACCGATAGCTGACAGCGAGATATTGGGGTTTGTGAAGCCGACTTGTCTCGATTTTATTGATCTCCCGCGGGCAATTTACCTTTTCGATAGTGTGTTGTTCTTCATCGTACAATGAACCTAGGTCGACAAGACGCCGCGGACATTCGAAGCGAAGATCGCGGTGGCATTCGTCGTGGTTCTTCATGCATTCTTCAAGCCATGACCTTGCAACATACATAGACGCTGCAATAGGAAAGCCTTGATTGTACAAGACAGTCTGGGTGTCTTAAAGTTTGCTGAAGCTCTCTGTGAACTGAAGGTATCAGCCGTGCATTCTCCGTTGGCATTTCCCGACAAGATAGGGTTGGACCGACCCCCTTGTCCTCCGTCGAACAAGTATAGGAACAGCTTGTCTTCGCGAAGGCTGGCTATCACTTCAGATGCCTTCGCTCGAAATCTATCTGGGGGTGGCACTTTGAGCGTATGAGCACCCAAAACCGTCGTATTTCCCACAGCATTGACGAAGATTGGCAATTCGTTACGCCGCGGAAGCTCTTGACTCTCCAAAGGTGCGCCGACACGTCTGAAACTCAGCTGCCAAGGAAGAAAGTCTACGGCCGGTGAGAAAAACCTTGAGATCCTCAAATCGAGGACGCAGTCCCTGAGGGGATGGAGATGGAGTTGAGGTACACTTTCACGCTTCCGGTGCTCACTCTGAATGAGACCCTAGGAAAAGAAGCACAGACGTCAGAAGGACTTCGCGCCACATGTACCATGGACCCTTCCTTACCTGGAGGGATGATTCGTAATTGGGGGGCAGCCAAGCCCACAGACTTGTAAAAGATCGAGAAAGGCCAACGCGTATGGATTCAGACATCTTCGCTGGTGATGGACTCCTCGGAGTTGCGGTTCAAGATGGATAGTGGATCAGGCTATGAATGTGTAATCAGGTGATGTAGGACGTGGAAAGCCGACAGTGAGCATGAGGCTTATGTCAATATCCGTGAATGCTGCGCCACGGTAGCTGTCGTCCATAAATGAGAAGATAATGTCTCAATACTCACGTGACTATCCAGATCTAATTCGCCTAACATCTGTTACCCTAGCTCTTGATTGCTCCTCATGTGGAAAGGGATGGCCCCAATTCATTTACCAGTTTTCTGCAAAGATGCCTGGCTCACTCTCCTCACCCTACTCACTGCAGCATGAGGCTAGGCCCGTCCTCTTAAGGCGGCGGCTGAATCAGAGACACTTGGGCATTGTATTGGTATTATAAAAAGGCGAGACTGGTGACGTAGAGCAGTCAGAGGCGGCAAACAGCTGGATGACGGAAAACCCCCAGTTTGAATCTTCTTTGAAGCCTCAGCTTGAACACAAGATAAATTTTCAAACGCAGCGACCATAGGCTATTGCAGTAGTCAATAAACACCCGTTCTTCTGATGGTCATGGTCTCAGCATATCAAAGTTGGCAGGGTTGATATCAATTTCTGTGATTCTCTTGACAAATCTCGGGCCTGGACTCGGAAATAGGTCATGTTTGCCCGCCCGTGGGACCGTGGGGCTGGGAATTGGGAGAACAAATCATTCCATTTGGACTATTGCACTTGCAGTATCTCATTTGGAACTTTGGAAGAACAATTCACGCTGTAGGGTCGCAACTTTGATTCGGCGATGGACACTTTCATCGGCAGGACAAACCACCTTGATTGTTTGAGCATTCGTCACGGCGACGATGTGGTTCATGGGGCGAGTGGGAAGATGCCGGTTTTGAAAACAGAGAATAGCCAAAAGGGGCTTGCTGCGAAGTATTAAGCGGCATTTGAGGCTAAGATAACCGGAGAGGCGATTGAACTCCTGGCACGGGTCACAGGGCATTGGTATTACTTCAATGAGGATGACTCCTGGGGTCACGTGTGATGCGGATCCATGCGCGGACGCGAAAGAAGCCCTTGGTCAGGTACCGTGGGCGAGAAGGTCACCGACTCTCGTCGACGATTAATCAAGAAATGGAGCCCTGTTCAAAACTTACTAAGCTGACGGCCGGGAGCTTCTGAATTGTGGCGAGGCGAGACGACCGAGAGGCGAAATGAGGCCGATAAGGCACGAGGGCATTCACATTTGTGCTGGGTTCGCTCACGTCCTGCCTATTGCGATGACGCTGCTCCTTGTTTGGGGGAACCCAATTAATCTTCATCCAGGACGCGCGGCTTCTCTGACCGTGGGGCATCTACATTCCCTTGACTCTGTCCGTAATCCCGCTCGACGGGTTATTTAGAGGTGAGATAGCCATCTATCAGCTTTTTGGTCAATGTGACGAATAAGGGCGTAAAGTGTCGCGAGAGTCTTGTCCAGGCTGTGCAATCCGCAAAGAAGTCAGGGCTCTGTAGTGAGATTCCCGCTCCAAGCTGACACGTCAGTTCGCACCTGCGTCTGAGGAATCCAAAGTGAGGCAGAGAATATACCGGTCATGGAACAAGTAAATGAAGAACCAGCTGCGACTCAAACGTGGAAGCCGTCACAGGTGGGCGTAACTTGACCCGGGTTCCACCCCGATGACCTCCGGGGCCATTTTCCGATTGCCCCACACCTCCGGCTTGGTGCCCCACTCGACACCGAGAAATCTTGCCGGTCCTGCGAAGCAATAAGAACTTGCTCATCCCTTGCGCTGGGGCGACCCCTCGCCCGCAGGAAGTTCCGCTGAGCCCAAATGTTTCATTTGCTTCCTAATGATCTGGCTCCCGTCTCTATGGAAGGGCAGGGATGGCATTCCATTTCAAAGGCAATTATTTTCACAACCAGTCGATTGCAGCTGTTTGGCTCGCCCGCAATGCCCTGGCGTACTCGACGTCATAACCGAAAGCGCTATTGAAGAGCCTGTAGCGATCTTTTGAGCGCCGTGGCCGGAATGTGACTTTACATACATGTACTTTGCCCCGGTCGTAATTGCAAAATTGCCGTCACTAGTTATCTCTCGGGTCTGAAGTAATGCGTGAGAGTCACAGCACGCCGCACTCTGCACTCTGGCCCAAAATTGCATGCATCTTGCTCCATGTAGCTGTCAACCTCGTGAAATTGTCACATACGACCATACCCACTGGAGAACTCGGGATCCCGTCCGCTCTCCCATAGATAAGCTAGTGAGGGCTGGAGTAGTAGTCGGGTCGGTGACGACCGGCGAATGCCCGGTGTTGTATGTTTTTGACCTTCATTACACAGTTCTTTTTGTGGTGCCATTTTTACCCTGGGCCCCCAACAACCAAGACGAATTTGAATCACCCAAGTCAGCAAGGGAATTCAAACAAGAAGGAAGGCCAGTCACGCCCTTTGCTCTGCATTCTCTAAGCTGACGGGAGGCCAAACGGACGTGGATGAAGATCTCTCTCACTAAATACATGCCCACGCTGTGTTCGCTGCGCGAGATCGCTTTCAATCAATGCAATCGCGCATATCTCATCGCCAGGAAGTATAAATTGGGACAGATACGGCGTTTCATCTCTCTCCCCACTAAGCTGTCTGCAAACGTCACCAAATCTCACTTCCATTTCAACTGTACGGGACAAAGCAAGACGCAGAAGTCGTCTAGACTACACTACTCTACGCCACTCTCATTTCTGATGACCGGCTGATGAGCTTTTGCTGGTCTATATTGATGCCCCTGCCCGGCTTGAGGGAGATCAAGCAGCTGAGTCTCCAGCAATCTCTTGAAGGCACCTCATGAACAACGTTCATCAGACGGGTACTTTCTGAAAACCCATTGCGGTTTAGGGGAAGAGGGGTTAACCCTTTCCGCATAACACAGAATGTAGAGGTTTTACGTCATACATGAGGTCCATGCCCGAACACAATGAGCGCGAGTTCCCTGTGTATAGTATTCATAGTGCTTTCTGGGGTTGCCAACACTACCGACCTAATTGTCGTCCTTTCAGCAAGTCTGGTGTTTGTGTTTCTTAATGACATTAACATCAAGGCTCCAAAGGCTTATCAAAGTTTCCGAGACCCCCAAACATGAGAGAAGCTGGACTAAGGTTGACAATTTGATGCCCCGGGCATCATAAGCGTCAACTTCACTACAGTAAGTATGCCTCAATCTGATCTCATGTGTGTGCTGGTGACAGAGCTGAAGTAAACACAAACAGTCAGCGCAAGATTAGTTGAGTATAAGCTAACATCCATCCATGCCAGTACATCTAGCGTGAACTGTGTGGAAGCTATGTGAGATGGCCTGGGTCAAGACGCTGCAAGAAAGAGCCGATACACAAGATGAAGGAAGGTCCGGCTTCGTTATACTCCAAACAAGAGCGACACCTGATACATCGATGAATACAAGTGCACTCTTGGCCTATGCTTGGGCTACAGAACGTGGGAAGCAACTTGCCCGCTCAGGCGCCTTGAAGCTCGACCGGCAGGCGGGAAAACACCGCAAAAGAGTGAGTTCAAGGGTGGATTTAAGGGTTGACAGTGAAGGCAATGAATGAGACAGACAAAGCCTACGCACAACTTGCTCACACTGAACGAACACTCCACCGGGCATCTTCGGATTCCAATGTGATTATAATTGGCATTCCAACAGACAACACATGTAGACTTTCGCCTTTCCGAACCCCAAGATCGACCGATTTGTCCGGCAAGACTGGAGAAGCCGGATTCAGCTGCGTGAGACCCTTTGATACCTTTGGTGATCGTTGTTATTCATCAGGATGAGGCAGTGGAAGGCCATCGTTGAGTAGACCAATACAAGGTAACCTTGGCCGCCTTGAGGTCTCCCGACCCAGAATTTAACGACTGAGCACAGATCCTGGCAGGGAGAAAGAAGGGATGGGAGGCTGTTGTATCAAGCTCTATTATCTTCCGGCATGGCAGGCGTCTATGTTTGGTTAGTCTAAAGCTGAGGGATTGTCGACAGCTATGGGAGGAGGCGGTAGCGGATTGTTGGCATTGGTCAAATTTGAGCGAAGGGACAATCTATGCTGTCTCAAATAAAAGCTTTTAGAGATACATTGAGCGCTGGCATCCCTAGGCGCGAGGGTCTCCAGACCAGTGCTCCCTTGAACCACCATCATATGAGCCATGGCTGACATCGCTTGTCTCATGTGCTGATGTTCTCTCAGAATGGCTGAGAGCTCTCTGAAACCAACGAATTATTCAGAGATTGTGTCAAGGAGAAGATGAGAAGAGAACCACAACAGTGTCTTATTAGGCACTTCGTGATCATAGTGAAAAAGCAAGCTTTTCGAGATCAAGTTCACGGCCAGCTCTTTCCGAAGAATTATCCCGGTTGAAGCTTTCGTTCCTCACTTTATGAGAAATGCGAGTGCTTGGGATCCAGGGAAAGAATGCCACACGAGTTGACGGAGGGACTTCTGCGACCCAAATGATAGAAGTACGGCCAAACGGAGAAAGCTCCGCAAAGGCGGAAGATTACTTGATGGTCAATGTTCCGCCGCCTTGGCCTTTTAGTTCACTCAACTGTGCGGCAGGATAGTACAATCGCAATTCAACAGGGTCTCGAACCGTTGAAGAACCTCGGAGACTGTGGAGATTGTAGCAACGGTGCAAGCATTGACGACGGACGGAATGCACAAAAGTCTCTGCATGACGACTGTGTACTGACACGGGCACTGAGAAAAATCACCCTGGTGAAGCGAGATGCCATTTTATCGTTCTAAGAGATCATCTTCGCCCGTCCAAGACTGCGGTTTATGTAAGTGGACGCTGACATTTTCCCCCTTCGCTCAGTGGTGCCAGGGACGATCTTTCGAGACTCCAATGTGTGAAAGTCATTATACGACTGAGCCAGGTTGGTAGGGTGAGTATGGTGAGATGTTACGAGAGTCTGGCTGAATGTGGATGTGATGAAGAGTTGGGCCAAACGACATAGATATAGATCGACGGTGGGGTTGAGTTGTCAACAAAGGTACGGGGCGGCCGCCCGAATATATCGCTGAAGAACGTGGCTTGGATTCAGAATCTAGAATCATTGGGTTTGGACGCTGAAGAGCTTTTGTTGTTGAAAAAGCTATCGGTAGAGGGAAGCTGAGTCGTGGCGTTGGGCGCAGTTGGTCTGAGAAGGTGTACGAGGACAGGGCCGGCACAGGTAGTAGGTGATTACTGCTATTTGTAATTCCGGCCGGCATTCATCAGTTCGAACTAAATCAAGCGTACCGACTCTTGAGCGAAGTTGGGCGCCATTGTGTGGTTGCTTTCGATTGGACATAAGGATGGGTCTGTGGATGTCTGACTCGGTTGCATCGGCCGGAAAGCAGACCAAGCGAAAACTACTTATTGTTACTGGACCTCAAACTCCAATCAAAAGAACAAGAGTTGATTATATAAGAGAATGGATAGGCAGTGAACGAATACAGGTTGGTGAGCTCTATATCCAATATTACATATGTCGTCCAGGCAGAGTATTGGGGATGATGTATATTGGTGGTCTTGTAAAAGCGCTGCGATAAGTCTAGTGAAGACGTCTTGAGCTGTCTTCCCGGAATAGACCTTAGTCTGGCCCGGAAAGGTACTGCTGAGTTATGACCCGTACCTTGAAATTCATCAGTCAGGCATACAAAGTTGAACATTTCTATAGGAGAGATCTCAGCCCCGATTATGTGGGTTTCTGTATCGCCAGAAGAACTTTCAATCATGCAATACGATGTTCTCCCTCTTGAACCATAGGCCAGCGTCTGGGGCTTTGGGCTGAGAACGTGTTGTTCTAATATGACCCTGACGCAGCCATAGTTTGGAAGAACAGATAGAGCCTGTGGTGGGCTAAACGCATTCTCCGCGGAACATGACAGAACAGCAGGTTCAAAATTCCAATCGCATCAATTGAGAGGGACAGGATCATTGTGCCATACTTCAATTCGGAATCTCTAGCAGTCAAGCACGCCCATGATGGCCACGAAGGGATTGCCCGACGCGCGAGTTCAATGGCGAGATTGGCGCAGTTGCTAGATATAACAGGAGCTGAGTTCCACGAGACTATACTTATTTTGATTCAATGATCGCCTTTCTACGGCCATTATTACCTCTCAAACATTCGGCTTCAACTTTCCATTACGGAAACCTTAGGACCAGACCATGCCCAAGCCAAATTTCCAAAAGCTCCTCACCATGCTGAAAATGTAGAACCTTTGACAAGATCTTAGAGCGGAGAGCATTTGTACTCTTTCAACATGCAGTTGCAGTCACAATCGTCGCCAGGGCCGATGATATTAGCACTAGCCACGTCGCTACCCATAACAAAGCCCATCAGATTCGTCCAGGCGGTTTAAGGTTGCAAATCTGATGGCTGCGGCGGCGTGCGCTCAAAGCAGAAACGCAGGCCAGCATTTAGTGTTATCTTGCTGAAGGAAACGTCGTCCTTCGGGGTCTGAAGATATGGAGCCCCTAATGGAGCAGGATGCAGAATGTGGGAAAGATAAGATTTCGGCCAGCGGCAGTCTGAGCAGACCCGGCGGTAGCTTGGGGGACACAGTTAATTGAGCAGACGTGAAAGACACTATTCGCCAGTATATTGGCCCCAACATATGTGCCCCCGAGGATTCTAAGGTCCTGCTGTTCCGCATGATCATATAGATGGAGTCATGTCATCCCATCTGTCTGGATTCAAACGCTTTCGAAGGGTGCTCCCGGTTTCGTCGTCGTCAGGTCTGTACTTGGGCTTCGCCTTGAGCTTGGAGGCAGCCTTTCGCTCAGTCTTGCACTAACTCGTCTGAAATCTACAATAGCATCTTATTATTATGCGGGTTTGAGGAATAGACAGGCTGGAATATGAGATGACGGCGTTAGTGTTGAACAGGGTCACGGATAACCGGAACCATGACTGTAGGCACCGGCCCACCACATCTTCTGGCTTGCCTCTAGCACTCTCTTTCATCACTTTCCCGTCTCCCCAGCAATTTCGTCTAGAAAAACTTTCTTGCTTATAGAGCGTCTATCCTGGATTCTTGCAGGCTTGATCCCAACCAACTCCGCACACACACCGCAGCGTCACTACTCTGTCACTATAGTGGATCAACGACACTCCGTATATCTTCGATATCTGAACGGCGTGACTATTGTTCATGCGATTCTGTCTCCTTTTCTCCCCTTGTCGCATGGATTCCCATGGCGTCGTTTACTCCAAAATTGGATGCGCCTTGTCGATAAGTCCTGGCAGAACTTCTGCTTGTCATGTGGGCAAGGCGCCTTTGCTTGGATCTGGACCAATTTCTGCCAATGATAGCTGGTCACGAGGCCCAAAAAGGCAACTGATAACTGGGTGATTATCGCTATCGCAGCGAGAATGTCATCTTAGTCAAGGCCAAGCTTATCAAGCTGAGTATGCTCAACAGCATGAAGGATTTTGTCGAAGTATTTCTCGCATCCTCTGAGGGCTTTTGTATAGTCTGAATGCCTCAGTTCAGCGAGGAACGGAAGCCTTGAGATTAAGAGACAACATTCAAAAGGTCAGAATAAAATGGCCTCAACATACATCAGAACGGAGGAGAGTCATAATCGTCATGATAGACAAGCAGGTGCTTAATCTTTTTGTTGCTGCCTTTCTTGCTTGAGCTTGCTTTACAATCTTTATACACTGGCGCAGCTGAGTGCATCCCCAGTGTCAGTCTCAGAAATTGAGCCCATCAATCTATCGTGCTATCTGCTTCACTATTGACGCGAGCAAGGCCACTCTGATTATTTAAGGATGCACCTATAGCTACTTCCACATATTCCTCATCCACCCTTTGAGCTGCCTGAAGAACGTCTTTTTTTGTCTCGCATGTTGACATCCACCGTGATTATCTTTCTCTAGTCCACAGAGATACCTCTACCAGGTGTCTCTCCATCAATGAAGATAAAACAACCCCTAGTTTCTCCCCTATTCCTCTACTTCTGAACTTCATAACAAGACCACGGCCCTCTTGCGAGGGACTGACTAGCTCTCATCAAAACTCAACGAGCTGGGAACAAGTTAGGGGCCAGAAATCCTCCTTTTGTCCTCCATACTTCAGCTCAGGATCGGAATATTTCCCCTAAGAGTCACACGGCAGTCAACAAGGTGCGCCTCCAGGAGGCAAACTGCGAAGAAGAAAACTTGGAAGGGAAGAAAGATCCAATATGAAGACGATAGGGCACCACTCGGATTGATTGTTTGACTCAGTCCGAAGCCCGCGTCCGCGAAATGCGCTTTTTAAGAGAAGACATTCGAAATATTGCGCTACTTTCCAAGGGATTCAACACCCGTGGTTCTCTTGTCAGAAGAAGGTCTCCCGTAGGGTCGATGTTTCAGGGCGATAGCTTACTTCCCTACGTCCGGGACGACGACAACATCGTCAAAATTGTTCTTATTGGAACACTGCTACTACCAGAATTCATGGAGAATCATTTCTGCCCGGGAGCCCGACGAGCCAGTGGCCAGAGATGATGTTTCAAAGGATGTTTCGATGATCCTCCTGTCACCATCAATAGTTCTGACAACGAGCATGCCGAAGAGGTCTACGAGACTAAGTTCAGCCACCAAGACTATCAGCTCTACTCAGCTTGACTTCCAACCACCCGAGCCGAAACAAGGGGCGAAGATCTAGCGCCAAGCACTACGGAAACAATTCTCTACTCCTCAAGCAACAGCAAGTCGGTTCCCTCCGAATAAGGAGTTTATGAGCAAAAGCTACAAGTGGCAAAGGAGGACGCACCGGCAGACGAGTCTCTCATGTTGAGCAACAAGTCACGATGATTGACAGGAAGAGTGTTCAGGCGATGATTTACAGGCCTTCAGAAGGGGTCGGAAGGAATCAGTCCATGATTCAAAGGAAACTAACCACAAAATATGTTATGCTAGACACTTTTGAATGCAGCTAGTGCAAGGTGCATTTGCCGTCCATTACCTAGGGATTGCTTGCAGTTGGTGCGATAACTCCAACAACAAAGTGACAACAAGATTCGGTCTTTGCTGGATAAGGTTCTCAACAATGCAACTACGATCGAAGCTTATAATATTATGTTTGCCCCATCAAAGGCGTCATACGACCGAGTGTGGCTTCACATTTGTATTTGGGGATCTCAATGACTGCATTCGCTTCGATTGTCGGGGATCTTTTATAGCTAGCTGAAGCCCAAGTTTATGATATTCTGCAGCGAGCGGAAAGCCCATGACTCCACTTGTTTCATATCCAGGTCTTCAAAGAATGCCACAATGGCCAAGAGAGTCAGTGTTGTTGCCGTCCGAAAGATTTGCGATTAGGGGACTCGCGACAGCCTTAATCTCGACACAAGACTTGGCGAGAAGCCATCAACAGCCTTCCAGTCACAGGCACAATACACTCAGAGTGCCATGCTGGCCCAGCAGGTGAAGAATGCGAACAAAGCACAGATACTGGCTTGAGAGGACATTCGGAAGGACTTAGTAACGCAACATGAGCTCTTCACTAGACCATCGGGACTAGTCTGAACTAGGAGACGCCATGAAACGTTTATGGTCCCGGAAACTTTCGTCAAATCCGATACTCATGCGTACAATTGAAACACTGCAACGGCTCTTCCTTGTCACGTTCCTTGGGGCGCTGACAATAGACGCTTATGATCGACGATACGATGAAGAAGGCCGAATCTATGATATGTCAATAACAGGAAAGAACATGTTATTTAATCTTAATAGGCCGAAAGGGGTTCCAGGAATTGCTCTCGTGGGAGTGACGAATAGTGGGTGGTGCGAAGATGATGTTGAGACTGGATCGCAATTATTAGATTTCAATTGCATTGCCGTTAATCCACGGGAGCCGTGTGTCACAGAACAAGATGCAGATGTGTGTTTATGTGCTATCACAGTTGAGAAAGGGTTACTCAAACTGGGCATTCTCCCGTCGGCCGTCACTTGAATTTATTCAGATCATGACAAGATGAAAATGCCTAACCTGGACCTTTCCTTGCTATGCACACGAGAATTAGTGTGTGCGGCCTTGCGAGCCGGCTTTTGGACTAGAAGGAATTATCATTGGCGCCACTATTTGCGCGTTTGTCCCTTGGTCGGAGTTTTAGTGATGGACCGGTTCTGTTGAGTCGTGTTGGCGGGGAACGTCGGAAGAGGGTCACTGGCTGGGATACCAGTCTTGTACTGCAAAGAGACTTCAATTCTTGGAGATTAATAGGCTATTGAACGGCAGAATAGACAATCAGAGTTTGCATGCAAGTGATCAGACCTTGAATTGATTTCCCAGCGTTGAGCAGAAGACCCCTTGATCATTGAATCCTGATTGAAACACCCATGGCTGTTCTCAGCAGGGAGTATCTCTATCTCAGTGTCCTCTCGTAGCGGACTCTGCAGCTCGAGAGCAGTCCCAAAGACCTACTTTACTAGTGTAAGATAAAGCCGCTATATACGGCCGTCAGAGACCTGAATATAAATCCCAAACTGATGGGTGCGTGTGAACGGTTGGCGTTGGGTCTGGAATCACCGAAGTTAAGACCAAGGCTCCAGATGAATTCTCAAAGACACTCAAACGGGTCATCCTTCTATCTGATTCAGTTTATAGCTCCTCTTCCTCTAGTTCCTTGTGGTTGTCTTTTGAACGCCACATCAGCAGCAAAATATCAAAGACCACGAGTATGCGATCGGGTCGGGGCTGGACCATGGCTCGTCCGAGATCACCAACAAAGTGGGATCGTATTGCTACCATTCGATGCATGTCAAGGTTTCTCGAATAAACCGTCTTAAATCTATGCTCGCATCCACCCCACCACAGTCACGCCAATACTGAACCGTCTCCACGTTCGACGCATAAATGCAATCAGCTCCCTCTCCCAACGCTGACCCGACCTCGTGTCTTCTGGTCCTGTCTGTTACCTGAGTCCCTGTCTGACACATTTGCAGCTGAATAAGAGACAGGGTACAAAAGAATGCTCGGAGCAATGTTCAAGTGGTGCTTACTAAAGGCTTTTCCTCGCTCTAGTCACCACAAGCAATGATGAGACAGAAAGTGCTAGTCTGAGAAGGCCATGTCCCTGAAGCGACGCCGGGAACGGCAACGTATTTACATATAGCAACGACGTGGTTCTTAAGAATGAAGTTTTTGGTCATCTGGTTAGAAAGTACTTCGAAAGCAAATCAGGCGGTGACGGACGCAAGGTATCTCCAGCCAATGACTCTCCAAGCACCGCCGACTCTCGCATCCACACAAACGTGAAGGCTCGAACACTCGCTCGAAAGCTTCTACTCAATTTGATTTTAGGAGATTTATAAAGATGAACACCATAACGAAGTTGGCAGGGGACATGGGGTCGTCGCATAAGGCAGCTGCAGGGGTGGTGATGTACCCTTGGAAGGGTTGTACCGTGAATGTGCCGGTGAGAGTGGCCAACGGACTTCGGGTGAGCCAAAGTTGGTGTGAGCTGATTTATGACGCACTACTCGACCAACGTACCAAAGAAATGTTTCAGATCGATGCAAAAGGAGACTTAGAGCTTGCCCTTGTATGGTGTCGTCGCTCGCGAAAAATGTGTCCCGTAAGATTGAGGCTACGTGCGTTGAACCTCTTGCAAAAAGGCGGCGGAGCTCTTTTAGTACTGCACCACAGAGCCCTATGAACACCGAATTAGGTACAAGGAGTGAAACTGGAATACTTCCTTGCCCGAGCTGTGGACATCTTGTGCTGTAAATGGCTCGTACATGTGTAGGGAACTTGTACTTGTGCAGACAACTTTGTACAAGTACGAAAGGGCCTGCACAAGTTTGGTGGATGATGAACAGTTGCATGTGCCATTGCCTGAAGTACCTTGCGCTAGAGGTTTGGAATGTGGGAGGTAGAGCGGTATGAGGTGTGAGCTGAATTTGAGCAGGCAATTAGCAACGGTCAAGCCTAATCCTCACGCCACCTGTGTGTCTTTTCTTGCCTCCAGCATTGCTCTCACCGGAAATATTAAGCTCACCATCTCCATGCCGCTGTAGTACTGTCTCAGAACCAGCGAATGGCTCGCCCTCACATTCTCTACTTTGTCATTTATTAGACTTCCTGCCCTGTTGTTGTCGTCCGTTTGACGTAGCTGATAAATAATTCTGTTGATGGCTGCGATTATATGGATTCAGATGTTTCGAGGTACCGCACGTTGCTCCCACGCTGGCACATGTTACCTACGATGCTCACCTACCACGAAGCTGACCGTGTCAAACATTGAAGCTTAAGGTATGGAAGGGTAGGTTCTATCGGCGCTTTTTTGTCATGAATATGAGGTCTGTCTTGGATAAGCCGTCACATGTCACCGTCTCTATGTCACTGCCAATGACTTTCCAATTGAAGACATTGTGATGTAGGCAATTATATCATGCTTCGTGTCCTTGCACTAGTCAACTGGTCACTGAACGCTCTCGTCGACAAACCAATTGCGGCATTCACCTGCCGATAAGAGTAGCCTCTAGCTGAATAAGCTTGCTGTCTTGCCATCAGATAGCTAGCGGGTGAGCTGCGTGTGAATGATCGTGCCCAATCCAGTCGTGGATCATCTCGTCAAGTCCATTTTTCCATCAATTTCTTCATCCACACTGAATCAAAGTTCAGCGTTAAATAGAAATTCACATGACGGTATTACCACTGTAACATCAGGGCTCACGCACGAGGAAAGGGTCGTAATTGCATTTGGCTGGCCTGCAGCATGAGTTGGAAACAGCGCCACTCATTCCGAGTCAAGAACAAGACAAGGGCACAAAATCAGATACAAGGAGAGTATGAAACCTGCTGTTCTTCAGGAGCGTGGCGAAGGAGAAGTGAGTGAACAGTTTGACACTTGTAAACCGACTTGCGGCTCTTACAAACTTAATTTCTTGGACGAACTTGCTGCTTTGCGACTACGATAGGTATCATGTGGGCTTCGAACCTCGGGAATCGGATGTATCCTTCAATTTTCAACGTGGGAGGCTGAAAAGCAGTACATGTGGAGTTGTTTTGTTCTTCGAGATATCTTCGCATTAGGCCGATCTTGTCCTCAGTCCATTTATTGAGAATTTCTATGCGTGCCATCATGTGAGCCGACCTTTACTACGAATATCCACCGGCCTAATTTAACCATCGTCACAGCCGTTGCGCAACTCAGTATTACCTTCACTCATGAGAATCTCATGTAACTGCTTCTGCCAGGAATTCACCCGTCAATGCATCTAAATCATTTCACAATACTCTATTTAGGTCCATGGCCTCCTTCTCGTCACTAGAAGCATGGATCGCGGGTGACCGGTCATAATGTCTATACCCGATGCATTTCTGCTCATCCACGAAGGCTTTGCCGGTTCGGACAATATGGATTTACTTGCTCTTTCTGCCGTATTATTATTGCCGTTGAAATTGCCGGTGGTTGAAAAGCTTGGTTCCGATGCATCGTCAAATGGGGATTTCTTTCAAGTTCACTTCGATCGTATACACCCACCGAATTGGCTTCATGCAGAGCCCGCTCTTGTTGCCCCCCGCCGGCGGACCTTCGACGACGGGCATGTCGATGCCCTCGCCCGCCTGGAATTGAAAAGCGGGCTTGGTCTTGAGAATCTCGAGGCTGATGCCGTTCTTGGGGCCGCTTCATTGCACCTGGCGCAACCTCCGTTTTCACCATAACTCGCCTGAAGATTCCAGTAGATTTGCGACCCCAACACCTTTCCTCTGAGTACTCACCAGTCTAGCCAGTGAGCCAAATTCGTTGAGGGCCGAGACATATCACTTCTTCACATTGCAGCTGGAGGAAACTTGAGCTTGCTTAGACAGTTTCCCGCCTCATAACCCGAGTGACTGACTTGCAAATTCATAAAGGGGCACTTCGCAAGTCCAGAAACAAAGAAAACCGTAGTTTATGTCTTGTTCCGTTATCTCTCCGACATCTTCCAGGTTATCCTCTCTCTATCGTGTAAGTAAGTCTCAATATATCCCGTCTTCTAACTCGACTTCCCTCTGCCTATATCAAATCTCTATCTCCTCCTCTATGAGCACTCTCATATTGTTCGTAATTGCATTTGATAGAGAGCGCTGTGGACCCCCGGAGCTGTCGACCGAGCCAGATCTGCGACCATGCAAGACAACTGTCATCAGACGGCGACAATCAGTACATAACAATCAAGAGATCTCTTGAAGTCGATTAAATCCATTCGCAACTCATGATATTTGGCTCCGGCGCCCTGCTTTGCTTTTATCTACGGATAATGGGGCTACCGGCTCATTTCTATGTCTCCTGGTTTCGAATACTATTCCATCTTCACAATGAAATACGTATTTCGTTGTGTATCAATTGGAGAATATAGTCAGTCATGCATGTTTCATGGAGGGACCAGCAACCCAACGGCAGAAATGACTTGGGATATGACCCTGTCTCCGACGATATTCTGGAGTCAGCAAGTCGGCAAAGCTCACCATGCGAGTCCATCATGCCAAGTCCCTGGAATTCTGTCGCTTGGCCTCATTGTTCATGAGACTGTTTCAGAACTTCTCCAAGAGGTGGCTCCATGCCTACTTCAATTACAAAAAGCCCGCGTAGTTGAGGTCATTGTGTGCCATCAACATGATCGCGACCTCGCCTGATATCAACGGGCACCAATAGCTTGGCATGCGTAAGTGGCTAATTGCATGGATGTTGGAGACATTTTCTAAGTCCATATTGGACTTCAACAACAAATATACGTACACTTTCTCGTCTCTTCTCAGTCGCCCGAATGCGATGGAAGGCAGCCCTCATAGATGGCTTTCACACAAGTGACAAGCGGTTGAAACCGCCTTTTCTTCATAACCAGGCGAGATGCCGTAAACTTCCAGACCTACAGGCCATGGTTCTGTGAAAGGATCTGCTATTCTGGAGAATCACTCATGGAAGTTTTGTTGC
This sequence comes from Colletotrichum sp. SAR 10_65, assembly GCA_025328335.1. Lineage (NCBI taxonomy): Eukaryota > Fungi > Ascomycota > Sordariomycetes > Glomerellales > Glomerellaceae > Colletotrichum > Colletotrichum sp. SAR 10_65. Next base: position 230,734 of record JAKMWQ010000029.1, read on the forward strand.
TGCCACCCGCTGGTCTGACACATCTGCATCGTAAGGCAAGCGGGCGGGCAACATCGGCGGATATGAATGCAGCAGGAATGCTTCTCAGCATGTGCTCTCAAGAGACACCTCAAAAACGTTCCGTATCCAAATCTGCCTTGTTGGCAGACGCGCAAAATCAGAGCCACAGCCAGTTGCCAGGTTAAATCCTTCATTAAGCCATTCCGGCGCCCCAGATATCTCAACCTACTCTCAGATTAGGACGCAATGGCTATGAGTGCATGATGCCCAAGGTCAATAAATTTCTGAAGAGAGACAAAAAGAGGGCTCCCCAGTCCCAATTCTTCCAGAATAATAGGTCATGGCTGTGTTGTACCGCAGGATGGGAATGGGACGGTCTGATATGGCGTTGTGATCGGCGAGGTTCAAAGCGGGATCATGTCGGGTTTCAAGGTGAACGAGCAGACTTGGGTCAGCCTTGAACGAGCCCGGAGCAGCCAAGACTTGCGCCTAGAGTCTGCTGCTGTTGTCTATCTTTGAATGGTTACATCTGCTGGCCTCTCCATCCAGGGAAGAAGCCCAGCTTTGGGCTGAGTAAGTCTTTGGGAAGATGAAGGGGAGGCTCACACTGTAACAGTGGATGGCGGGACTGATTCGGGTTATCTTTTGCCAGGACTCCCTCACAGGAACAAAGCGGTTGACGACACAGCGTAGGTGCGCGCAGGAAATAAACTGAGACGCGATGGTCGTTTATCGCATGTTGCTGGGGACTGGAGAGAGATCCAGCAGCCCAGACGCACCCCAGGAAGCTCCATCCCCAGGATGCTCGCGCTGAAGGAACCTCCAGGTCGTGTACCTCGGGGACGTTTGCCGCTTGGGCGGACAGGGCCCCCGGCTCTGTCAGGACTTCCCAGCCGGAGCCCCCTCGGAGGAGCTGGAACGTGGCATCTGCCCAGGTCCATCGCTAACACGATGACGGGGCTTGAGTTAGGAATGGAGGGGTCGCTTGGACTTTGTCGCCCAATCTGGTATTTGGTATGAGTTGGCGTGTGCGCCAAGTAAAGAATTTAGCGGAGATGAGCAGTCCTGAATGGCTTGCCCCTTGCACACACTCTCAACGACTCACAAGCGGGAACAAAGATGCGGAATTCCAATCCAAGATCTATTCAAAGGATACACACACATGGTGCCAAGGTCAGGACAAGCCTTAAGCTCCAGAAAGACCAAAGCTTGACTGAAAGCCAAATTGCAAGAACAATGGTAGTCTTGGCCAAAGGAGGAATCAATGACCGACCAGAGCCATTATTCAGTCCTCACACCCTGCTCCAGTTGAACACCATAGGCGAGGCTCAAGACGCTACCACAGCCAAACACAAATATCCACTCTCGCAATGGCCCACCTACGCCTCGGGAGGCAACGAGACATCTTCAATTCCAGCAGCACCCGAAGCGACCCTCCTCGCCCTTGTCTTCTTGATCTCCTGTTGGAGGCTCCGCTTGACAGATTGCATGAAGCGCAGCTTGTCCCTGCTGTAGATCCGCCCCATACTCCTGCGTACCTTTGCCAGCCGGACATACATCTTGACGAATTGGTAGTCGTTCACTGTATAGCCATGCTCTCCTTGTTCTACCGGCCGGGATGCCTCTGGCGAATCCAAGCCCACACATGCAGTCGGCGGCCCGAGGGCAGGCAGCGAAACAGACGCGGGTGTGTCGGTGGGCTCTGGGGAGGGGAGAAGGGAGCTATCATGACGATTGGTGGTGGGCGGTTCCATGTTGCGTCGCTGCGGCGGGTGGTGGTCGACGAGCTTCGGAGCGATTGTGGAAGCTTTTTCGACGGGTGGACAGGTGTCGGGGTGACGCGGGTTCATGGCAAGGACATGCGCAGGTCGAGGATGCTGGGATGCGCCATCATCTGGCTTCATGTCTTGGGTCATGTCGGCAACACTGCGTCAGCGATAAATTGGGGTCGAGGACGCGTCGGAGCGTCGTTGGATTGTCGGCCGGCGGTCAATTAGTGCTCTGTGGAAACCCGTCGTCAGCCTGGATACGTATGGTGGGTTGTGGGCGCATGGAATGGATGGCATTACTTACCCGTTCGCGCGAGAGGACGACGCAAAGAAATATCAAGTCAACGGGCAAGCGAGTTGGACGGATGAAAAGGGGGACGATTGCCAGATTGGATGCGTGTTTGCCTGTTCGAGGCTGGACGGCGTGGGCCTGTTGGTTGTTGGTTGATTGCTTGCTTCCTGGCGCTTGATCCGGGAATTAGCAGCCGGCGGAGTTCAGCCGTTGGCGGACTGGGCGCATGGCGTGTCTCTCTGTCTGCTCGACATTGCGATTGAAGGCGACGGGTTTGATGGAGGGAGACACTTGGAGGATGGCTGATTGAAAAGTCGAATGGCAGATTTCAACTGCGGAATCTGCGTCGCCCGTCGCAATGTCTTGTGCATCAATCAGGCTAGATTATGCAAGCCAGCGTGCATGCATGCATGCACAATATCTGGACTGCAAGACACCCGACTGGAGCCGCGCCCTGAGCTGGCGGGGGCACGTGTGCCTGGGATCCCACCTTAGCAGTGACATCTGCACCGCCACTTCCCAAGACGTAAGGTAGGTAGTGAATGCAAGGCAGCCACACCTGGAAGGCAGCCACACCTGGAAGTCACCTTTGCGGCTCGTTTGCTCCCAGATACCGCTGCGGCGGCCGACCATTGGCGTCTCCTCGTCTGGCCTCCGACATCTCTCTCTCCCTACCCTCGAGCGTGTCTACCTCTCATTAAGGTCATGTTCAAGACTCCAAATGGTGTTCTCGCCTCTTTTCACGAATGCTGGCCCAGCAAAGCCACAGCAGGGTCACCCCTGTCGCTGAGCGACACCTCACGTGCTAGCGCACCGCTGACGTCTGTCATCGCATGTTGAGAATGAGACCAAGACACCTGGAGTTCACCTGCATGCATGGTTCAAACCTTATCTGGTAGCTTATCGCAACGTTGCTTCCTTTGGCAGGTCTGGCTCCTGCCTTGCGTTCTCGACCGCGATGCCCCGCGCCAATAAATTTGATCCGCGTCTTGTTGAGTTAGAGAAGGTGCCTTCCGCCTGCGACTACCGCCGTGACCCATGAGCTGTGCCCTTTCTGCCACCATTCACCACCCAGATGGCCTGCCAGAACGCACCCGGGAAGGCACCTGCCCCACGCCAGACGTGACTTACCTTACCTATGCATCTAAACGCTGATTGGGCATCTGAGCTACAGTGTACCTTAGCAGTAGCTGCCTCTGTGCGGGGAAGCTCTCATTTTAGCTGCGCCCCGCGCTAGGCATGTCTCTCGCTGTGCTGCAAGGGGCCACGCAGAAGACCGAGACGATTCCTTGAGTCCGAGTACCTTTCGTACCTACCTAAGGTACGCATAGGCACCTGTGATCTGCCATCTACGAAGCGTCCGACTCCTCCCTCCACCACTGTCTCTAGGTAGAATTGTGCCAGCTGCCATGCCCTCCATTGTCAGCAATCTCGTCGGAACCTAGCCAGATGCACTCGCCTCTTCTCACGAATTCCTTCCCCCAGGTCAGACCCCCGTCGCCGACCATCGCCCGAGCGCAACTCATGCAGCTCTCCATACAAATGATGCTGGCCGCACCACGCATGCATCATGCCCACGATACCTGTCCCCTCCCGACGTCGAAGCGAACGAATACACACCCGATGACACAATGAAAGAAAGCTGCTTGCTCCCCACCGTTGCTCGCCGACCTCACCGAATTCCCTTCTCGAGCCGACAGAGACGCTTGGTCCAGGCTCCTGCCAGCAGCCTCATCCACACAGACTCTGTCTGCCCTCCCCGACGGGCTTTTACTGCCTACCAGAGTGCCAAGCGTCAAGCGATTCGCAGCCTATGCATATCACGATAGTTGTCTCCTCCATCGGCAACGGGAGCAGAGCACAGTCCACCACGTACATCGGTTCGATGTCCTTGCGGAGTGAGATCTGATTTCTCGGGGAAACCCCGGGCAGCAAGTTGAATGGCAGGCCGGGCACGACAAGCACATTTGTTGCTTGCCGTCACCAAGCAACGGACAAACAAGGAATAATAGAAATCAAAGAAGCGTTGCCTTACTTATTGGTAGGCCTCCCGCATCCCTTTTCAGCGTCTTCCATGGACTTTTGCATCCACTGCCTCCTCATCTCTCCGTATCTGCATCGCTGACATTAATCATGGCCAGCAACGACGAGCAGACGATACATCCCTCTCGTTGTGAACATCCCCGAGACGGTTTCAACGCTCTCCAGTTCAGCGTCGCAATTTACACACCTTCGAGCTCGCCGAGCAGTCAATTCGGCGAAGAAGAAGACGACGACTCTGACCCCAACCGCGATCGAGATCACGATGGAGACCAATGCGAATACCAAAGCGAATACCAAAGCGAATACCAGAGCGAAGACGACGATTTTTTGGTACAGCCCATTGAATTGTGCTTCCACGACACATTCATCCCCACCCTCGAGCCAATATCCTTACACTTCGAAACCCGAGACACCCTCATCTACTACCAACGCCAACCACAACTCCCCCAGCCGACGCCTCCCTGCTTTGTGATCAAGTCCAGCCGCCCCATCCGTCTTGTGCCCTCGAGTCGCACCGCCGCCCCTCGACTTGACACCAATGTGCGATACAGTTACGCCATTGTTCTTAGTGGCATCGCCTGTGCTCTCGCCATCACTGCCGTTCTTGCCTGCATACCAACCGTCCGCTACTTCGCACACTTGCATCTAGGATCCTTCCGACAATCCATCTGCTCCGATCCGGGACCCGTCTCCAAAAGCAAGAATTTTGCTCGCGTCAGTCTCGCCCCCGATACAGTCCACACCACTGCCTGGTTGCCACACATTCCGGGCATCTTAGCCGCCGCGTATCGCTGGGCACAAATTCCCCGTAGACTTGTCAGCCTCGGCCATCCCCTCGAGCCTGCAGATGACGATAGCTTCATCTCCCGAGACCGGAGCCAGGACGCTGCCATTGTGGCCAACTTCTCCCTCGAAGCTCCCCTCGAGTACGCCAGCAATCTCACAAAGCGCCTTACCGTCGCGGTCCTCCAATCTCACCCGAACATCGCCCGCACTAACAGGACCTTGCTCGCAGCCATCCAGTACAATGAGCTCGGCGCTCTGAATGCAGCACTTGGAGCGGTCCAGGTCTGGGACAGACTCAGGCTTGACACGTCGCTAGAATGGGGCTGGCTCGTGCACAATGATGTGTTACTGATGGAAAGCCGGCTGCATCACTTACTGCAGACGGACAGCACTTCCGACACAGGCGCAAACGAAGCGGACAAGCTATTCTTCCCTGCACCCGACGGCTCGGCGCAAGACTTTGCCCTCCATCGAAGCCGCCTGTTCCAAGACGACGATGGCACCTTGCTTCTCGACGCCATCCCGCCCACCATCGCGCGCACCATCAGCCTCTTGCGCATCAGCTTTACCAGGTCAATCGCCGACAGCGATGTGTGCAGTTTCTTCCGAGAGTGTCATTCTCCCCAGATGGCAGACGCCCAGTTCCACCCCGTGTGTGAAATGCTGTCGCTGCTGCCTCGCCCCGACGGGCGCCAGAGGGCACTCGCCTTTCTTCGAGCATGGTACAAGGCCGATCACCTGGGCCGGGAGGAGTCGCGGGCTCCTCCCCACGAGAGCTACCCGAACGAGCCAGCCTTGATGTCTCTGATGCGTCATCTCGGAGCATTAGGCAGCTATATCGACAGTCTACTCGAGCTCCTCCCCGAAGACGACGAAAACGCCACCAAGGCCAAAGAGCACGCTGAACGATTGAACCCGTGGTGGTCAAGGGCCCGTTCCAAGACGCAGACGTGGGCAGGCAATCAACCCAAGGAGGGTAGCGACCGATTATCGCGGGAAATAGCCAGACTCCGTCTCGGGTTCATCCATGCGCAGGAGGTTGCGGCAGTTGGAGCCATCTCCGAAGCCCAGAGGACGTGCGACCAGCTACAGGAGCACCTCGACGGTGCAAAGCAGCTGCTAGACGGCAGGGGATGGCTTCGCGTGTCGAACTCGGGGAGGGTGGTCACACACGGGCAGATACAGCCACTGGAGCAGTTTATGGGAGACCTCGTGGCCTTCCGGACGCAGCTCGACGTGCACAACCTCGGGCTTTCCAGAGTATTGCGGCGAATCAAGCTTGCTGAGATGAGGTATGTGAAGCAAGCTAAGGCGCGGCGGCCTGAAGCCACGGTGACAGTCTACGATGATGGACGACCTCCAAAGCCTGGACCGCCTACGTTTGGCTACAGGGACGCGGTCAAGGAAAGTCTGCTGGCAAAGGGGGACCGATTCGCGCTGCAGGCCCTTGACGAGGACGACGTGGACGAGGATCTCAACACGATAGAAGTGATTGAAGCTGAGACGATGCGGAGATAGTGCTACAGAAAGCTGCCGGCGCAGTACAACAGAACAATCAGAAAATCTCGGTCTCCGCGCCGCGCACGAACAACTCCCACGATCCCCCCACCCTCCAGATGTCGTCCCGCGGAAGCTCTCTCATGGCCTCATCCAATGCCTCCCAACGCTGTTCCTGCCGCTCGTACGCCGCCAATGAATTGATTCCGTCACGTCCGGCATCGTCACCTCCAAGACCTAGCCGGCGCAGACGACCTTCCATCGCTGCATCGATGAGCTGGTGGCGTAATTGAAGGATGCGCGTTGCTGCGCCCACGCGCACCCTGGCATCGCCATCAACATCACTACTGTTGCTGCCATCACTATCGCTGTCGCCATCGCTGTCGCCGTTGCAGCTATTGCTATCGCTGTCGCCATCGCTGTCGCCGTCGCTGCTGTCGCCACTGTCGCTGTCACCATCGCCGACGCCCCGGCCGTCACCGCCACCTACTGCGGCATGCTGTCGAGCAGCCGCATCTTCTCGAGCCGCCGCATCTTGACCGTTCTTGTTGGCGCTACGGTCACGGAAGCCGTGATTGCTAGACTCATTGGAGGTGTCAGAGCCGCTCGATATGGTGATGATGCTTGGCGCACTGGGCGCACTCGGTACGCTCCTTGCTTCTGCAACGACCTGCGCTTCTCGACCCGGTGGCCGACGCAAATCCTTTCGGAAAGCAGGCCATGTCTGGATCACGGCTACTTTCACGGCTGCTGTCACACCGTGCTCGTTCTCAGCTGCGTCTTCGACGCCTCTCTCACCGTCACCCCCTTGCACAGCGCCATCGTCTTGGTTACTGTCGAGGTCCATGGCGTCCTGAGCACCGTCCTCTTCCTGACCCGCGTCCTCTTCCTGGCCCGCGTCTTCTTGCCGACCCTTGAGCACCAAACGAGCGTTAGCGAGGCACGCCTTCACACGCTCGGGTGACCATTCCCACACCTCGAGCGTGTGGTCTGCGTTGAATCGTTTGCGTAGGTGTTTGGCCTCTCTCATCTTCTCTAGCCGATACTTCATCGAGCTCTGCATCCGCCTCCGGACCCCTTGAACCCAGTGCTTTTCGTCGGGGTGCTCCTCCTTGTCGTACCCGAGGTCTAAGGCAAGGTGGATCATGTCGTCGTGGTAGAGTTCTAGCTGTGCCTCTCTTGTGATCTTGTGCAAGGCAAGGAATGCGGTCATGAGGGTATAGTCGTCCACGCTCCATGTTACTCTCGTTGAAGAATTGTTCGCGAGCTGCTCCAGGGAGCGACCCTTGAACTCGGCCTGTTTGTCAATCAGCCACGGGAGCCCATCTCACAATCTCTGGAGGGTAGAAACTATGGATGGCCACCATACAAGACTTTTATTACCAGGCATGACTGCGTCTCGTCGGGTCAGTCGATAAGGTGGAATGGCCTGATTGATGCGACAACGGCACTTTTCCGACGAATATTAACAGAAAGAGCCTGAACGCCGAGAGGGAATCAACACCTCGTGCTCGTGGGGTGTTCACCGCCGAACGTGTCGTTTGCAGCGTCGTGGCCTCAACCCCCGCCATCCCGGTCGTTTGCACCGCAAGTCTCAGAGCACAGCTAGCCGACCCGATAACCCCATCTTCACATCCAGCAACAGCTCTCAATGCTTAAGATGGGAGCTTTCTCCTGGTTGGCCTTCCCCCCCTCTGTCTTATCGTTTCAGATTCCTCGCCGCCCTCGCCCTCGCAAGCACCTCCACAGGCATCACCAATCTCTCCATTTCCGTTCTTCATCATGTCAGCGCCAACCTCTGCTCCCAACGCACCGCCAATTCCGAACTGGAAAGACATGTCGCGCGAGGAGCAGATCAGGATGACCGAGCTTTGCAACGACTTCCAGTCCCGCAGATCAATGAGCACCACGACTACCAACCTTAGCGACGCGGGGACCCTGAATACAACCCCCAACGGCTTCAGCCAGGCCGCAATCGACCGCAAGTTCCAGGAGACGAAACCCGAGTACACCAATTGGCTCCAAGATCAACCACAATACCAACAACAACAATCGCAGCAACAACAGCCACAACAGCAGCAACAGCTTCCTTTCCATCTCCCGCCGAGCTTGTCGCAGCCACCGCAGCAGATGTCGACCTTTGGCCAGCCCCAGATTCAGACGCAGCCGCAGCAGCAAACGCAGAGTCCGTTCTTGAACCAGTCAATCCCGTCGCAGCCGCAGCAGCCGGTGCAAATCTCTTCCCAGTTGCAAAGCATCCTGTCGCCTCGGCTGCAGCAGCAGCTATTCGCGACCCCATCTCAGCAAGACCCCTTCCAGCCCGCGGTTTCGATCCAGCCCAATCAGCAGCTCCAGACCCAGACCCAGGTTCCATCAACCCCCATAGTTCCCGGGCACTTCCCCTCGCCGGCCCAAGGCCGCGAGTCGCAGCCAGCAACGGTCCAGACCTCGCAACATCCTCCGGTGATGGCATTTTCATCGCCAGCGCCAGCGCCAGCGGCACAAAGTTGGCTCCAATCAAGCACCCCCAGTAAGCCGCGTCTAACCCCTTCGGCGTGTTCTGGCAACAAGAAGCTAATCACGTGTTCCACAGATGTCGCCTCCTTGATGGCCAACTACAAGCCCGCTCCGACGCCGAACGCCGACCGAAGCCAGCTCCTGGCAGAGAACAACGCCATGATCGAGTCAGTCAGCATGGCGTGGAAGCAGTTGGCGCACCAGATGGTCGACATGGAGGCGACGTTTCGACGGCTCGTGATCGAGCGGCGCGATCTCATGCACAAGGGCTTACTGGCGGAGGAGGAGGAGGAGGATACGGCACTGCTTGCGTCGCCCACCGCAGGCCGGGGTGCGGGCAAGAAGAAGAACAGGACGTCCAAGAAGGACAAGAGACTCGCCTCGGGGTTCAGTAGGACCTAGGGGAGCGCAGGGGTGCGTTCGTGTTGTAGAATGTCTATTTAAAGAAGTGAAGGGCGTGTATGCGGCTCTTGCTCGAGTCGCCTGTCTATTCTTTCCCCTAGTAAATAAAAAGTACCAAAATCTCACAAAGTCTCTGTCCTTTAGTAAACACAAACTGCAAAACTCTCAATATCACAACCAAAACTCCGTCCACTTGATAAGCAGAACCCGCAGCCGGGCCTCGATCTCGGCCGGAGATGCCCGCTCCGCAATGAGCGTCATGAGATCATCCACCTCGTGACGCTCCTGCTCCAGCCGCTGGAGGCGCTCGCGCGCGCGCAGCTCGCCTGCCTCCCACTTCTGGGTGACGAGTCTCGCGTTGCGGCAACCGAGGTTGCTGACACGCGAAAGGTCCTCCAGCGACTCGCGATGCTCGGAAGCCGCGCTGCTGCTGCTTTCACCCGCATGGTCCTCTGCCGCCGCTGCTGCTTCAGCGGCGGCGGCGGCGGCGGGACGGCTACCCAGCGGCTCCGCGGCATCGGGCGACCAGGGCGCAAGCAGTGCGTCAGTCGCCAAGGTCCACACGCCGCAGGAGGCCGCCTTGACGTCTCCCAGGTCTCTGAGCACGTCCCAGCCGTTCGTCGTCTCGATGAGATCTCGCTGCTGATCCGCCGCCTTGACGAGCATGCGGTTGAACATCGTGACGCGGCGCTTGACGGTCGCTAACGGCTTGGGTAAAGGGTGCTCCCGACGCAGGAGGTGCCTGAAGCCGCGCTGAATCGCCTGTTGGGAGAGAACGGGCAGTATGCGTTAGCGCTTCGTGTTGCCGGGCAAGGAACAAGGTGTAGGGGGGAGTCAAAAGGGTGACCAAGGACTTACTTCGATCGCATACTCCACTCTGCTGCCGCTGTCAGTCTCCGAGATCTCGGCGGCCGGGAACGTGTCGATCTCGCGGATCAGCCGCTTGGCGATCCTGTGAATGTCAGTCAACCACTGCGCCTCCTCGGCCCTCAAGGAGTCGCTGTGCCCGCGAACGTCTCTCGCCTTCTCCGCGACCGTCTTGGGGATTGACAGCGACAAAGGCACAGAGGATGCGTTCAACAACACGTCGGCAATGCGCTTGGCCAGTCCATCACCAGCGATGCCTTCAAGAGAGACCCTGAGCCACGATATCTGGATCACGACGTATTCCATGGCGATGGCGCCAATGATGCCTTCGCGAGCGGGCTTCACCTGGACGTCGGCTGTGGAGCTGACAGGGGCTGCGGTTGTTGGCGTGGCATTTGGTGTTGCCGGGCTGCTGCTTGTAGACAGCCACGATGGGAGAGACGGGAGAGAGGGGAGAGACGGAATCCACGAACCCGCTTGGGCGAGAGAGGCGCCGATCGCGGCCGTCCACGAGGTGATGGACATGTACAGCCAGACCAAGCCGAATGCGCCAGCGAAGTAGGGCCCCCAGCAGAGCAGCCAGTAGCCTGCGGCGGCCAACTTCCAAGAAGACGCCACGGCCCCCGTTCCTGTTGACGATGGTGATGTTGCTGGCGGGGAGGAGGTTGGGAGGAGGGCAGGGGGTGCCGCCGCTGCGACCGTCTCGGCTGGCGGGTTTCCCGCGCTGGCAGCATCGTAGTGGTTGACGGTGCTGTTGCTGTTGGTGGTGTGGTTGTTGTTGTTGTTGACCGTGTACTTGTAGTTGTGCACGGTGGTGTTGTTGCTGCTGGTCTTGCTACTGCCACTGCCGTCGCCCGGGATCGCGATGACTGCACCCGGGTTGACGAGGGTTGGCATCGGCGCCGCCTGCGGCTGCTGCTTCGACATGTCGGCCCAGCACTGCTGGATGCACGCCATCTTGACCTCGTCCGTCTGGGTCCGCATCATGCGGCGCTGGTCCTCGGGGACATTGCGTCGGTCAAGGCAGGCCTCCAAGAGCTCATTCATCTCCTTGGAATCGATTAATCGGTGGTCGCGTCGCGAAGCAGGTACCAGCGCGCCGTCCAGCGGTCGCGGTGTGGCGGGAACATGCTGCTGCTGCTGCTGCTGCTGCTGCTGGACCTGCGCCGGGGGAACGACGTTCTCGTCTCCGAGGCCGGCGGCTGGGCGCTGTTGCTGCTGCTGCTCATCTTGCGCACGCTTCCGCTGTCGGTTTTCCCGGTTGAGACGCCTTGCCTGTGGTTGCGGGTCAGTTCATCTCATGTTTCTGGAGGAACGAACGGGGATATCAGAGCCAGAGTACTCGCCTGCTTCTCCAAGTGTCTGCGAACTTTCTGGTAGTTTACGGGCTCCGGGATCGGGTCCTGTTCCTGTTCGGTGAGGTGCATTTTGCTGGCTTGCTGTCTCTGTTGTTTCCTGTCTCTGATGTCCGGATATGGATGTGTGGGTGGAGAGACGGGAGTGCAATATATGCGTCCTCCCGTCGCTTATGCGGGTGTTAAGGGGAAAAACCGCCAGGACGAGATGGCAAGACTGTTCCCATCATTTATCGCATGGTTTTGACGCTGGGCGACCGCTAAAACCTCCGCCGCCACGGTCGATTGTTTGTTGGGGCGCTGTCGAGGTCGCTTGATGGGCCAGTTGCATGGATGAGGCCATCGTCATCTCTCATGTCGTCTCACAGCCGGTTCTCTTATTAGCGCGCACGGTTCTACTCTTGACGTACCGTCTGGTCATGTATCCGTTGCCACGGCCGTCATCTCTCGTGGGGTTTCATGGCCTGTCGGGTCATCTTTCTCCCTCCATGGCGCGGCTAATGGCCATGTCCCGCGCCTGAAACCCGTGGAGGTAGAGTTTCCAAACGCCGCTGGGCTGGCGGCCAACGGGCTCTTGGTTATGGCCATGAAATGTGTGGCTGATAAGCCGTGTCGAGATGCACCCTTTCTTGTATCTGAAAGCACCAGACGTTTCGCGGCTTGCCCTCCTTCACTGGAAGCCAATTGAATGCCGGTTGAGGCTGTGCGGAGCCATTCTTCAAGACCGCCTCGGAAGCTTCCAGAGCGGGAGCAATCCTGGGAGAGCCAGTGTGTGATAGTGCCATATAAGCCCGCCGGTTGGTATCCAAAAGTATTCCTTCTTGGTCAGAATCATACAAACAGGGCAACCCAGTCAGAGACACACGAATACGACAGCATGCCCACCCACCAGCACCACCGCCGCCAGCCGAAAGACACGGGCTACCCCGAGTCGAAAGATATTTGCTCGGGCCTCGCCATCCTGCTGGCCATGGCAGCGTGCGCATTCTTGCTGGGACGTGGCGTCTCCCGGAATGATGCTCCACTCCCTCCCGTCACCACCACGGGTTCCCCTGCCCATCTCCGCCCCGACGGCCCGGCCATAGACAAGATCTGCGCAGCAAGCCGCTACCTCATCGACCGAACCAACCACCAGTTGGGCCCTGTCTCGCTGTTCGAGGTACTGGGCCTGGATCCGAATACGGCGCCCTTCAGTGCCGCCAGCAAGCACGCAAACGGCCCCCCGGGACGCAACGCCCAAGACGCCATCCTTGAGGCATGGTCCGGGTCTCTCGCCGCACTCAGTGCGTCATCAGCCTCATCGTCAAGGGGAGAAGAGACCTGGAAAGACGAGGCGGACGTTGAGTGGGCGCGGGTTCTTGACATGGTCACTGATGTCCTGGTTGACGATGTGGCGAGGGGTGTGTACCTCCGGACGCTTCTGCCGCGCATGGGCTCTGCCGCGGAAGTGGCCGTGGGCAAGAAGCGTGGGAAGCAGGCGGGCGATGGTGAGCACGCGCTGCGTCGGGAGGCCATGGTCAAAGAGATGCTTTCGTTTTGCCGCGAGAATGGAGCCTGGCGATGAGTCTTGTTGTGTTTGTGGATGGGATTCATGGGCGGTGATGGTGTTGTTTGTTCTTGAGGGTTGATACAAGGGGTAGTGTGATCCTTTTGTGTGTTTTGAAAGACGACGTGGCGTTGGAAAGAAAGAGATGAGAAAAGATGAGTGATGTTGTGTGTCCTTTGATGAAGCCCGTGTTTTGTGATCTTCTCGCCTGTTCTAGAGGGCCCGTGAGGTGAGATTGAGATGAGGCTGTGATGAGATCGAGATGAGAAGTGGGATTCAATAAAGTGAAGATGAGAGTCAGCAAAGTAAACCACAAAATCCCCGGAACGCCTGATCGTAGCAATTCCCGTCAACCAGTGTTCCTTTACCTGTTTGCCACATCTTAACGATCGCGGCTCTCAACTACAGGCCCAAAGATGCCGAGCCCTGTGGATGCGTCGCCGCGTCTACCAAGCTTCATGAGCGCGACGAAAGCTTCATCTTCGCGGGCCACCAACACGGCCAACGACCCTACTGGCATCTTCCCCGCCTTACGGTCCCCGAGAACAACCAACAACACCACTTCCAGCAACGCGGCGTCCAACACGGCTGCCAATGTCTCCGACTTACCCTCTGGCATCGTGACCACGGTCGCCACCACGGCCGCCGCCCAGGATACGCAGTCAGGTCGGTTGTCCACAGTTCCCCCATTCACGGTGTCATTCTCATGGCCTGTCCAAGACTACAGCAGCTGACTTTGCGCCCCAAGATGCCCAGGACGTCGAAGACGAACCCGAGAAAACGTCCAAAAGCGCGTCCACCACCAAAGTCACCGCGTCTCAGCGAGCGCGCCAGTACATACGCTGGGCCAAGGCTCACCCTTATCCCGCGACCGACAAGGACGGAAACATCACCAGCGCGGACGATGATGAGGACCGCAAGACCGTGTACGCCCTCATTCGACAAATCGACCCCAGCGGGGATAAGCTTCAATCGCTTGCATCTCTCTGCGAGGAGGAGGCCGGCGAGAAGAAGTGGCCTGCCAGCTGGGACCAGGGCAAACTTGGATACCTCAAGGGGATGATCAAGAAAGACCTGGTTCGTTGGGTACGGCAGCTGGTCCCGGCAGAGGAGGAGGATGAAGACGAGGTCGAAGTGGCTGCAAACGTGTCGCTACCAGCCACCGTTGGCACGGGCAGCGCACAAGGCGAGGAGGCGGTGGTGGCAGAGGAGCTGGCAAAGCGAGTCGATGGCTTGAGTGTGGGCGCTGAAGTCGGCGTGCAGGGGGGTCTGGGTCTGCAGCTGGAGTCGCAACCCGTGGACGCGGCGCAGGCTACCGGCGGTGAGGGCGGCGCTCTCCTCGGTTCCGTTGGCGTTCAGGCCGCTCCTCCGCTGGCTTTTGCGAGTGTGCCGTCGCCTGCAGCAAGACCACAGGCAAACCCTCAGCAGTCCATTACCCGAGACGCTCTCTTCGGTGTTGGCGTTCAAACCGCTCCTCAGTCAGCTTTGACGGGCTTGCTGTCGCCTGCAGCAAGACCGCAAGCAAACCCTCAGCAGATTCTCCAGGACACTTTCCTCGGCGTTGGCATCCAGACCGCTCCTCCTCCAGCGACGGTTGTACCATCGCCAGGACCAGGACCACCAGCAAACAGTCAGCAGTCCATTGCCCATAACTGGTTCAGTGCTGGCGGTGAGGTTGCTCCTGCCCCTGCCCCTACCCCTACCCCTGCCCCTGTGAATGTGCAGATATCCCCAGCACCTGCACCAAGACCAGTCACTCAGCAGTCCGTTCAGTACGATCCGGCCTGGTGGCAGTGGTATCGTCAGCGCCATGCGGCCAGACGCCGCGCTGAGAGGGAGGAGGAGGAGGAGGAGGCTGGTTTCTTCTAGAAGCGCGCATCCGGGATGTCTTTGATGTGGCGGTGTGAGAGATGTAGGTAGAGATGCGGCGGCCATCTGCCTGCGTCATGGTTCATGTTCATGTTAATGCTCATGTAGCGTGGGCAGTCAAGAAGCCCCGCCAGTTCGTCCCATGGCTCATGCAGCACCCCTCCAACTGTTCATGCAGTCCTGCATGTCGTCACGAACAGGTGGGGCGAGAGCTTCGTTGCCATCGCCGTTGGAATTGGGTTCATGTTGCTGATTCTGTATAAGTAAGGTAGTTAGCTGCGGCGGCCTGGCGCGCGGAGAAGGAGGAGAAGGTCCCGTTCTTCCGTCTCTGGATATGAAGGCATAAACCGCAAAATCTCAAGATGCAATCACTTGCGTGCCATCTCGCCCAAGCGAGAATGAACTTCTCACTGAACAACCATCTTGATTGTCACTCTTGACCTTTGGGATGATGCCCGAACGAACCAACGGGTGCGCCCGCCTCTCCGAGCAACACCGTGACCCTCTCCTCCTAAGGACCGGCACAGGCTCGTAAACTCTCTCCCACAACACCCTCACGTAAGTCTCGATCAATACCGCTGGCAATGCGCTGTTCCTGACCCAAAGTGTGCAGTCCTACCACACGATGCTTGTCCAAACGGCATCGCTCTCGCGCCTCCGGGCCACAAGCCAAGTCCATCCATTGCTTCGGGAGTGCGACGCTTGGACTCAATCAGCCTGTCCACCATGATCGCAACCCGTAAGTTCCCCATGATGCATCTTGTCCAACGAATGTTTGCTGACCAGACTCGCAGTTGTGCCACCTCACACTTCCCACATCACCATGTCGTTCGCGCCGACCGCAAGACTTCCGTCAAGGTCCGCCCCGCCCCCGCCCTGCCCCTCATCACCAACCCCGCATCGCCGTCCGTCGGGTGCCACAACACACTGCTCAAAGCCCAAGAGTGTTCACATCTTGTGAATCGTGGTCTGGCCAGCCACGTGGAAGCTCTCCAAAGGGTCGAAGCAGTGTTCGTGGTCGCCTGGATGACGCGATCAGGGAACGGTGAAGAGGACAGGCGCATCCATGCACGTCCGGCGTACTGCCCACCTAGTGGGTCCAGGAAACCGTGTGCTGATTGGGGCTCCGGCTCCGGCATGTCCAGTGTACTGCCCGTTTCGCGGGTTCAGGAACCGGCATCCATCATCGTCTTGTCGGTGTACTGCCCGCACTTGTGGGTTCAGGAACCGACATGACTTTGGAGCTTGCGGGTCAATGCGTAGGATGTCCATCTGCGTGTCCGGTGTACTGCCTGGCGCTCGCTGGGTTCAGGAACCGTCATGCATCATCCACGCGCGCAACACTTCATGGCGGGTGTGTACAGGGGAGATCTGGTGCGACTCGAGTTGGATTTCTCCTCTCTTGATTTCCTGTATCCTTGTTTCCTCGATGTCGTAGATCAGAACAGCACCAGCCGTGAGACCTCAAGGTTGGGTGTGTGTGGTCTGGCCAGCCACGTACTTCCTCTTCCAAGGTTCGGCGATGGGTGGTTCGTTCTGGCGGCATCAGGGTAGTTGGCACGGCTTGTGTGCAAGCGAGGTAAAAAAAAAAAAAAAAAAAAAAAAAAAAAATAAAAAAAAATATGTTGGGGGGGGGGGGGGGGGGGGGGGGGGGGGGGGGGGGG